>JAUELF010230603.1:0-13593 GCA_031471495.1 Clinocardium nuttallii
AGGAGAAATTGCACGTTTTGTGCAATTTCTTCTTTTGTCACTGTTTTCAAAAAGCTGTCTGCTGCAGAGGTGTCAGAGAAGTGTCTATATGAGGGAAAGGGTTAATATCTGTTTTATCAAAATATTCACAAGTTTGAGTGAATCTCTGAGTAAGCTTGAGTAATATATAAACAGTGTAGAACTTGATCTTTACTGTTGACAAAAGCCAACTTGCACCTTTACCCACGAACAGGTTCATATGAGCCATCTCCCAAGAAAACCAACATTGTGGACTCTGCATAGTAAAGTATTGTGCAGGCTAACCAGGACAGACACTTTTCGCCTCCTGTGGATTTTCTGTTTCAGGAATCAATACTCTCTACCTCTATCCTCCTGAAACAGAATTTGTTGGCCCAGATTAGTCTGCACAGGCTGATCTGGATCGATACATTACACAGAGACCATAATTTTGATTTTCTCATAAAACAGCTCATATATATTAATCTTCCAATCTGCATACCATCATCCCAGCTTTAAAGATTTTCCCGTCCCATTCCACCTGTTTGAAAGCTGCCCATGGTGTTTGTTTATTTTTGGGCAGGTCGGTGCGGACCACCTGACCCAGATTGTGCATGAAATGAATCTGTTTGTCGTGCAGCTCATGACACTCCTTTAGCCAGCTTACAAACTCCCTTTCTATCCCCGTTCTTTTTTCCTGCAAATGATAAGATACCATGAAAGGTTGTAATACATTAACATCAAACTATAAAATGTCTCTTAATTAACACTTTCCCTCATATCTTTCTGACGCCTCTGCAGCAGATGGCTTTCTGAAAACATAGTGACAAAAGAAAAATTGCATAAAACGTGCAATTTCTCCTTTTGCCACAATGTTCCACTTTTAGTAATAGGTTATCCATTCAATTATTGAGATTTTGTATTATTTTTAACAAAACATGTTCAAAGACGTCTGCTGCAGAATTGTTGTATGAGGGAAAGGGTTAATTAAAGTGTTTGACATGACATCATTCTTCAGGAGATAATTATATCCTTTTTGATAACCTTTCAATTAAATGACCCGCCTTGGCATCAAACCCACTACCTTTCGCACCTCAGATGGACGATCTTCAAGTATACCAGACCGACTGAGGCAGTGATAGAACCTTGTAATTTTAAATAATGCAATCGCAGTATCTCTGCCCCTTATGTCTGTCTAAGGATTATGATAAGAAGCAATTGATACCGGCTCCATCTGCACATTGGTTAGATCCTTTATCCCTTATAGATGCCTTTTGACGCATCTGCAGTATACACCTTTGCCACAATTTGTTCAACTCAATTCAATAATTATTGTTTTTATTTACAGTAATTTCACATATTTCTACCACAATGTTTTCAAAGACGCCTACTCGCCTAATTTTTTGTATGTGGGGAAGGGTTAATAGTTATAAAATTATATTGAAACCATTCCTTTCCTTGATACACATATATATTTTTTTCTTGTATATTTGTAAATGACCATAAACTTTGTAAAGTTTGAGTCAATAAAATATATTCTGATTCTGATTCTGACTACACACATAAACATTTACATGCAGTGTATTATTTCAATGTTATTTATTTCAGAAAGCTTGTTCCATCTGTTGAAAATGCATACTTATTATAGAAAATAACTTTATTTTATGTATATGCATATCTATAAAGTGTCTCTTTACGTATGCATAGATAACATTATGAACTGATTGCAAATCATTCTGAGAGCAACACTAATAAGACCTGATTAATGAAATTAACAAATAACTTATAAATAACCGTTAATAACTATAAAAAAACCAGGTCACTAACTGTAAGTCATTCTTAAACATGGTATAAAAGGAAGGTCAGTTTCCTCTGTATGCATAACCCTCCAAGAGTAGCACATGTGCTAGTCAATATACGGTTTATAGAGAATAGCAAAGGAAGTCAGACTCTGGTTTTAAATGGATACATGTACAGCCTGAAAACCAGAAATCTGGAGTGTTGCTACTGTAACTCTATCAACAAAGCATGCAATGCGAACATTAACACTAACAATGATCATCCTACCCAAATCGCTGGTGAACATAATCACCCAAGAGATGGCAGCAGCATTGTTGCTGCGGACATCATGAGTGGTTAAAACAGGTCCGAGTGACAACACAGCCGGTGCCCTCTATCTTCAACGATATGCTGGCATAAACAAGATCGATCGAATGGCTAATCTGCCCACATTCTACGAAGTCTAATCCAGTTAGCGGTCTAAGACTAGACCAGAGTCCTGCCAAAGACAAGAGCGCATGAGCTGTTGTCTACAGCCGAGGCCTGGTATATGGACGGTACTTCCTACGCTTCGCTGTCATATTTCTACCAGCTTTACACCATTTACGCCGTGATCGACGGGTTTATGTGTCCCCTAGTGTATGGACTACTTCCAAATAAACAGCAGAAAATGAAATGTACACCAGATTCTTCACACTCGTCCGTAATTTTGCCCGTGAACATAACATTCCTCTGTCCCCAGAAACGACAATGATTTACTTTGAAAGAGCAGCGCGGAGTGCTGTCAGTTATGTGTTTGTTGGTGTTCAAGTCCGTGGATGTTTCTTCCATTTACCATAGTGTATGTGGAGAAAAGTACAATATTGTGGTCTTGTAGCTGACTTCAAGGACAATGAAGAAGTGAGGAAACTTGTGCTACGTGCTTCTGCACTGCCACTTGTCCCCCTAGCCTCTGTCTAAGATGTGTGGTTCCAGACTCTGGAAAAAATATGACAATGACTCTGTGTCGGTGTCCAAGTTAAAGGACTTTGTGACGGAGCAGTGGGTAGATGGAGGGTTGAGGGTTGGCACTCTAAACAAAATACTACGACACTGTCATCCTAACACTGATATACTTGTTCCAGAAATAGCAGGCTGCTAACGAGGCAAAGTTGTTTCGGCACGCCAACGGTGGTAAGCAACGACCAAGGAAGCTGATATACCGTGAACTTTAGCAAATGCTCATCAGACTGAAGCACCAACTGCGAACTGGCGAAATGGACATCATGACGTATGCTGATGCTTCTTCTCACTTAGTTAAATTAAAGTGAATATGTACAATATGAGTTAATATATGCTTTAAGTCCGTCTACACATAAATATTTCAAGATGTACTATCTATAGCTATGTTGTGCTATACGTCTTCATCAGTTATTCCCAATTATTTGTCCCATGTTTGTATTCATAGTAGACCTATAGTACATTAAAAATACAACTTTTCAATACAGAATAGCAGTTTCGCCAAATAGCACCTATCAAATATATTGTGACACCAAACAATACATCCCCCAAACACCTACCTCAATTTCTATAGGAATAATTAAAGGTTGGGAAAGTGGGAACACACCGGTGTTCTACATGAGAAACGCTTAGAAAGTGTGACAATTGAGGACAGGAACTCGTCGATTTACATGGAAACACAAATGGAATTTAGTTGGTGTATTGTAACCTAAAGAGCCTTTCGGCTGGAAAATATTGAAAGTCACATTTTGTTTAAGCTGCATTGAAGCATTTTAGGGTACTTGACGGGGTGGAATACAGTCACATTGCTTGCTGGAGTGGAATTTAGGATCATGGGGGTATTCAGCCATTAGGTAATAGTCACCTTGACATTTTTCCATAAACAATTGATGTTTTTCAAGCTATTTATATTTAACTTTGATTGTTTAATGGCCTAAAACAGGCATAAACATGAAGTTTTGGTCATTTATTTAAACACATGTGACACAGTTAAACCTAGAAATGTTATGTGTTTCTGTTTTGTTTGTGTATTGGAGACCTGTATAATGCACGATCGCAGAAAACTTGCCGGACTCAACTCGCAAAACCTTGGCTTCGTGGCAATGGAAATTTGAAATTTCTTTAAAATAATTCGCTACTTGTTTTTAGCTCGACTATTCGAAGAAGAAGAGAGCTATTACATTCACTTGTGCGTCGGCGTTGGCATTGCAATTTTGGTTAAAGTTGTGCATGCATGGCTTTTTCTCACAAACCACAGATGCTATTGCTTTAAAACTTCACACACTTATTGAACATTATCAAATGCCTTTACAAAACAGGTCCTAACACTCTGTATCAAATTTTGACACAATTATACTTAGAAATGTTGGTTACAGTTGTGCGTGCAACTACATTAAGAGTCCATATCTCTGCATTTACTTGATGCATTGCATTGCAACTTTATGCAACTTTTTTCCAACCATCACACCTATATAAACAATCAAGTTTGATAAATTGTTCAAGCATATATTGCAAATTATGGCCCTTTTTTACTTAGAAATTATGGCTAAAGTTTATTGACTTGCAACTTCATTCATATCTTCAGGGTTGTCAGACAGTCAAGTAAGATAACTCTTGTATGAATTAAGTACACATTATGGCCCTTGTTTGACTTTGAAAATTCGTTTTTGCATGCATGGTACTATCATGCACATATCTTAGTAACTACTAAAGTCTTTAAAGGTAACAAACAATAAGGTTAGGTAACTCCTGACTGAATTTATCATAAATTATGACCATTTTTTAAGTTAGAAATTTGGGTTAAAACTTTGCATGCAAGGCCTTTTCTCACAAACAGCAGCTGCTATTCAAACACGACTTATCCAACTTGATTTCCAGTTCTAAACTATCAAGCCACTATCTCAGTAACAACTGTTGTCTATAGTATCAAATAGTCGAGCATACTGTCTTGCGGACAGCTCTTGTTATATTTGCTATTTTGCTTTCATTTAATATCATACTGTATACTTACACAAAAAACCAGATCTCTGAGGGCAAAGAAAGTGTCTACAGAAGGTTCAGAGTCCACGCAAATGACAGGTCAATTTTGTGTCGTCTGCAAAAATGTTTGGATACAGTCAAACTGATTGAAAAGGATTATACTGGTTGCCTAAATGGTCTGCAAATAGTGCATAAATCTAAAGTTTAACCATGTCTATGAACCTTTGACACAGTAAAACCTAACCATGTGATGTTTTTGTCTTATGTTTCATTTGCGAAGACCTATGTTATGCGTGAAAGCATAAAACTTGGCGGATTCAGACATAAAACATCGATTTGGGTGGTATAGAAAATTTGGCTTCTGTGATTTCCTTTTATATCATACTTTGTAAATAAGTAGAAAAAAACATATCCATAAGAACGTCTTAAAGGTAAAAGTATGCCAAATACATCTGCTGTCATGCTGATCTACAGCCACATAGTGATTTGATTTTACCATTGAATTCTGATATATTTTTTAATCTTGACTAGAAAATGTAATTTAATAACTCGCAAAAGCGCCGCTAAGGCGGCTATGAATAATTGGCGAACAGTCTAAATCCAACTGTACGGATGTACTTGTTGATCTGATTCGCAGAAACCCCGAGGTTGGGTTTTGACAGATGCCGATTTATTGTCATTTTAAACGTTAAAGTTTTGTGTCGTTACAGGGTAATTTAGCGCCACGAGAGTTACTGAAACATATTGGATTTGAAAACATATAGACAACACAATGGAAAATCTCTACAACTGAGAACGTATATATCACATGGGGCTGAAATAATTATGGCAAAAGAAAATGTGCTCTTTGCAATAAAAATCTCTTCTACAATGTTTTCCGCTGTGGTCGAATGGTTAGCGTGGGGGATTTCGAAACCGGATGTCCCGGATTCGATCCCCAGTCGCGGCACTACGGTCATGGTTGGGTGCCCTTGGGCAAGGCACATTTTCTAGCCTAGTACTGGTTTGTTTACCCCGGAATCATGATGAATACATTTAAATGCGCGCTAAATGACCTTAGCTGTCGATGCGCCATAAAACAATATACATTCATTCATTCTACAATATTTTCAAATGTAGTCTACTGCAAATGCATCAGAAAAGCGTCGGTTACAGTGGCCGGGGTATAAAATAAGATGCGTCGAGCCGACAGTTTTTAATCAGTTGGATTTACATATATTATAGGACACTCGTTTACATTTAAATACAAACCAAATAATTTCATGTTCTTTATTTGAATTCCAAAAGGTCAGCCTTAATTTCAAAGGTAGACAAACGTCTACTTACATACAATTTGATTAACCCTTTCTCACTTGAAGACATATTCAGACGCATCGACAGCAGACAACTGTTTAAACATTGTGGCAAAACGGAAACATTGCTCATTAAGAATAATATCTTCTTTTGCAACAATGTTTTCAATTGTCTTCAGTAATAACACTTTAATTTGTAGAGACTTTCCATATTTTTGCCCAGATCTTTTCAAAGCTGTCTGCTGCAAGTTTGTTTTGTGTGTTAAAGGGTTAAAGTATTCAATTACAACCGTTTAACGAGAGGCCCAAGAGGGCCAGTATCGCTCCACTTTTATAGACAAAAATAAAATCTTTAAACAGTCCCGCTCCCTGGTGGCCATGTTTTGTTTTACCAATTAACATCGCTTAAAGGAATCTGATAGAGGGCTTCTACAAAACTATTTGAAAATCAGCCTAACACTTTCGGAGTAGAAGATTTTTTAAGTTTTCACTATAGCCATATAAGGCAAAATAGCCCCATGTTTTTCGACCAATCAACAAGACTTGGAGGAATCTATTAATTGTTTTGAAAATTGGTCGAACACTTTTGGAAAAGAAGAAGTTTCACTACAGCCTTATAAGACAAAATAGGCCTCTGGCAGCCAAACTCTTCTACCAATCAGCTTGGCTTGAAGGACACCCAAGTAACATTTCTACAAACATATTTAAAAATCGACCTGACACTTTCGGTTGCCATGAAACCCGTATTTTGCATGGATAAAAATAATGGAATTAGGAGATGATAGTGAGAGGATGCTTCCTATGAAGTTTCATTCCCAATTGGCCAAGCGGTTAGGGAGGAAACGTCGTTTAAGCAAAAGGTTTACGGACGCACACATTCGCCACGACATAAGCTCGACTGGATTTCAGCAAGTGTAGCTAAAACTTAACAAATACACTGATGAAATATTCGTGTTAATTGAATCACATTCGCGTAACAGACATATCACTGAACACTACATTGGACTCGCGACAACACGACCACAAAGGGACAAATACATTATTTCGAGCTATCGACGTGTTCGAGTGATGAATGGACTAACGTTTATTCAATTATTCCCTAAATGTTTATTAAGAAAAGCAAAGAAATAATAAAACCATACTCGTATGGGAAATCAGAACTGTTGCTAAGCTGTTTTCAAAAGACAGATCGGTTTCAGAACAAATTTTCGAGTTAGACGGTACATTTGAGATATCGCATATTCTATTCAATTGTCGGTAGGTAATCTTACCCTGTGGTGTGTGATAAATACGATTAAACCTGTACAAATGAACATACCTTCGACTAAATCTTAATAACGTAAAATGTTTAACAAATAACCACACTACAAGGTAATAATGTACAGATGAACATAAACGAGTAAAATGTAAGAAATTTCATGGTACGATCCAATAAAGACAGACTATAGAAAACAATGTAACGTTATTCTTGATGAATCGCATAATCCCTTTATCGCATAATCCCTTTATCGCATAGCCCTTTCACTTAAACAGTCAACCACTGATGCTTTTGAAGCATACACCTTTTGAAAACATTTTGTGGGAAAGGATAAAGTGTTTGTAGCGATCAATTTCTGTTTTTCCAACAATATCTTCAACCTTAGAGGACTGACTCCCTTAACTTGTCACACACAACATTTTTACACCGAAATATGATAACGCTTTCCCACAAACAGACACTTTATATACCTATGCAGCAGACGACTTTTGAAAACAATATGACAAAAAAAGAAATCGCTCAAATCGAGCAATTTTACCTTTTGCCACAATGTTTTCAACTCTATAAAATGATTATAATGAGGTAAACGATTACAGCTATTATTGTACCTTTTGAATAACTCATTTAATATGTTTCTATGTGTTGTTATTATGCTTATACAATTTATGATATAAATAACAAATATAATCACACACACACACACACACACGTGCTATTTGTTTCATACTTTTACTAAACGTATAGACATCACTCCTTCATCTGTAGGTACAATAAACAAAATAAATATTATTATCTTTTATAACTATTCACGTCGACTCAGTAACTATAACATGTAGATTATCACAGGTCACGTTATCTTTTCCCAGCAAGCGTGGAATCTGCCGAGGCCGAGTGGTTAGCGTCGGGGATTTTGAACTGGGCATCCCGGGTTCGATCCCCATTCGCGGCTCAACGGTTATGGTGGAGTGTCCTTGGGCAAGGCACATTTCCTAGCCTAGTACTGGTGTGTGTGTGCCCAGGGATCATGAATAAGTGACTGTCGCCATGATATAACTGAAATAAGTTTTATGAAGGCGTAAACACCACAATCGTGCTGGTGTATGGTTAAATTTACTGATAGTCGTGTTATGAACCATGAATTATCTCTGAAATTGACAGAAAAGTGGCTAAAAGTTTTAAATAGCATACACATATATACATGTATATAGACAAATAAGTGAGAAACAAAATTCATAGTTACAATACATTGAATTTTAAAGTAGATTTGAATCAATGTGGTTTTGCGTTGGTGCACGTAAAATATTGCTTTCTATAACTTAATCTTATATACATGCCACAGGCCCTTCAACCCGTGGTTTAAGAAGCATTTTTATCAACCACTGGGGATTATCCTTTCCTACGTTCAGTCGCTTTCTGTTGGAACTGCAGTAGTCAACTTTTAAAACAATGGGACAAAGGGAGAAATAGCTCACAATGTGAAATTTCTCCTGTTGCCTAAATGTTTTCAGTTTTATTTAATGAAGGGATACCATGTTTTCTTTCCTCCCCCAAATTAATCATAATATCGGTTAGTGCATATGTAGTTACAGTTGTCTTTATCAAGCAAAAGATACGTTTTTCTCAAGGAATAAACATTTACGAACAAGACAAACCTAAAAGCATCTTGAAACATCACTGTTGACCATTTCCGTCATGCAATCTCATTACAATAGTATAGAGGCTATAATTGATCGGGAAACGATCCGGTGATCTTCGGGAAACGATCCGGTGATCTTCGTTCCACTTTCAAATAATTCACAAATACAGACACATGTTGACGGATCTGCAGTAGTTGGACTTTAGACATTTAAGGGAAGTTGGAAACGGCTCAAAGTATGTCCCTAATAAACCCGGCCCAAAGTATGTCCCTAATAAACCCGGCTCAAAGTATGTCCCTAATAAACCCATCTCTTTATGTCCCTAATAAACCCATCTCGAATCCTTTCCCAGATATAGACGCTTTCTGCCGCATCTGCAACATAAGACTTTTGAAAGCATTGTGGCGAAATTTTGCTCACGATGAGCAACTTCTTTTTTTGTCACAACATATTCAACTTTATACAATAGTTGTTCTTCCGTTTATAAAAGTTTCCAAGTTTTGACTACATATGTTCCAAGTCGTCTGCTGCATATTTGCTGTATGTGTGAAAGGGTAATACAATGATCATCAGTATTCAGATGGGGTATATTCGAGCCACGCCAGGCAACATCGGGACGTGTTGCACATGAAAGCAGTGAAGACCCATCCGCATAATCCTAGCAGAGCAGAGCTGTCTGGCTATATGAAATGAGCCGTTCCACGAGAACACCAACAGTATGGACTATGTCCTAGCTGCTACTGATGATACACAGTTGTTATTGTGACCACGCTAAGTAGTATAACACTTTCCAACACGAAACAAAACTGCAGCAAATGACTTTGGAAAAGGGATAAATTGCTCATTATGAGCAACCTCTCCCTCTTCATAATGTTTTCAAATGGTGAATGCTGCAGAGGGATCAGAAAGGGTCTGTATGTGGGAGAGGGTAACACGTTGAGTGGTTATTAGCCCCTTATCGCTAGACCCGGCTTGTATTTGTGAGATGACGTAAGAGTCCCGTCTTTAATATCAACACCTAGTAAAGTCTAGTCATCACTACAGAGATTCCACTTTCAAATAATAAAACATATATCATTCCCTATTCCTTTTTGCCTTTATATATTTTTATTTGGGGCACCAATGTTCGTATGTCCTTTGAAAACATATGAAGGTATATATCTAAGTAGTTATAAAAATGCCAGAATGCATACGTTCGATAGAACTGATGTTCCAAGAAGGCGTATTGGTTCTTTTCTCTCACCATACCCTTTGCAGCTAGATTAGCGCACGCTTGTTTTTCGAGGTCCGTCAAACTATGGAAATCTTTACATGTACGATAGAAAAAGAAATTAGCGGTCGGATCAATGTTGTTACAGAAGTATTGAGTGTTTGGAATGTACACTGCGTCTTCGTGGTCCTCCGGGAGCGTACCTTTATAGAAATATGGCGAATTACTTGATCTACCCTTCGAGTTGTACACGCCATCGTCTCGCGAGAGGTTGTTATATATCATGAACTGTGTTGTGATGAATGCCGGGCCTGTGGCATCTAGTACTTTAAACATGTGTTCGAATTTCGGTAGGTGTTCAAGAATTTGTTTCATAAATGGATGTTTAGGCTTGCAAATCATGATGGCATTATTTATGAGGTAGGGAACGAATGCTCTAAGAACCGCGTGTTCGAAGGGTTCTGTTGGGAATATGCACGTGTACTTCGTGGTTAGTCTGTCAAACGGCCGGTAAGCGATGACGTCAAGATCGGCGTAAAATCCACCTATTTCATACAGCACCACATAGCGGATGAAATCCGCTCTTCTGATTGGATCTTTGTAAGAGTCGAAGGTGGAGAGTAATTCCGGATGTGTATCTCTTACGTACATCCGGGAACTTTTGTCTGTCCACATGTAGAACGTCCAATCGGGGTTGTTATCAACCAGTGATTTAACATTCGATTGGAAGCAAGGAGGAATCGACGTATCTTTGAAGGTCCAATGAATTATTTTGGGTATCTTTGGATTGTTTGAGTCTCCTTCGGGGAAATCGTAAATCACTGCGGGTTCGAAGGGGGGAATTCTGTTGCGGTCCACGCCATATGGAAGAGACACTACATTATTCGGCCAAACGAAATACAGAATGGTACAAAACAGGAACACAAGAGCGAAGGTCACTCCAATACAAGTGTTCCTTGGTGATAATCTCGTCGTGGCTGAATATCTACCTACTTTCGAATACCTGTATCTGTCTAATACTGCGTTTAACACCGTTTTGATTGACCTAACACAGGTGCACGTGTTCCGTACACATAAGTCGTAGATGTGTTTGTTCATGATTGCGATAATACGTTTAACAGCATGGGACATAATACTGAAAATAGAAAAAGAACATTATTAACGTTTTCCCATATACAAACAAGAGGGTCGTAATTGGCCCTGGGTCGCTCAACTTAGTTATGCACACCACAAACACTCATATATGTGTACATGCTATCACTAGAGTGTTAACAAGATTTCCCTTCATTTCAACCTTGTTCTTGACACAACATGAAGCATATATATAATATGATCCGTCTCGCGAGAAAACCACCAGTGTGGTCTCTGCGTAAAGTATCGACCCGGATCAGTCTAAACATATCGTGCATGCTAACACACACTTTTCGCCTCTTGTGGATTTTCTGTTTCAGGAATCATTTTGTTATATCTCAATACATCAGAGACGGAATGTGTCGGCCCGGATCAGTCTGCGCGGACAGCGCAGGCTTATCTGGTCGATACATTACGCATATGCCATACTGTTGGTTTTCTCGCGAGATAGCTCATATATATAAATTTGGCCTACTAAATATAAGCAAGACAATGATTCTGACAAAGTTTTGAATTCGGTTCTTTGGTTTAGGAGGAGTAGTCGTTCGTAGGAATATGTTATCTGACGGACAGACAACGACGGTCGACGGACCGTCGAAGGACAGTAAGTGATCACAATAGCCCACCCAAAGAGTAGAACTTGCTCATGGCGTCAAGAAAATGGAAACTAATCATTTAGTTAAAAACTTTAAACTAATTTAATTTAAATCGATTGTTAAGCGATCTTTTTCAGTCATATTAATCACGCTCGATGGTGTAGTGGTAGAGCTTCTGTCTAGAGTGTTCAATCCTAAGCCGGTCATACCACATATGGATATGGACTCTAATGTAGTTGCATGCACAACATTTACTAACATATATTAAAAGGTCAAATAGGCCTGACACTTTCGGAGGAGAAGATTGTTTTTTAAGTTTACACTAAAGCCATATAAGGCAAAATAGACACGCCCCCTAGCGGTCATGTGTTTCTACCAATCAACATGGCTTGAAGGAATCTTATAGTTGGTCACTCGAGGGATATAATGTTTAAAATTATTCGAAAATCGGCCTGAAACTAACCTAAAGTTTGTCTATAGCCATAGCATGCAAAACTATCCCGGGCGGCTTTGTATATCGACGAATCAATATGGCTTAAAGTAATCTGATAGAAGGTCAACGCATGAAACATTTTTACAAAAATATTCGAAAATTAGCCCATCTGTTTGGGAGGAGAATAATGTTAAAGGTTTTTGTCTTTCGATTACCATGGAAACCTGAATACTACAAGAATTTTTGAATGCATTCAGATGATGGGTGCTTGTTCTGAAGTTTCGTCCTAATTTAACCACCGATTACAGAGATGACATTGACAGACGACGGACAAATGAATCGCCAAGATACTTTAGGAGGAGAAGATTTTTAAGGTTTTCAATATAGCAATATAAGGCAAACAATCTCAAATGGAGGCCATGTTCTTTTAAAAACCAATCAATAAAACCTGAAGGAAATTGGTATAAGGTCAGCAAGAGATAGTTTTCATTATAACCATATTAGACAAAACAACCCCGCACCCCTGGCAACCATTATTCTCAACCAATCAACTTGGTTTTAAAGAATCTCATAGTGGGCCACACAAGGCATATGTCTATAAAACATACTTAAAAGTCGGCCAGACACTTTCGGGTGAGAATATATTTAAAGTTGTCAACGATAGTCTCATAAGTCAAAACAATCCCGTTCCTGTCAGACATGGTGTTCGGCTAATTCACGTGACTATAAGGCATCTGATAGATGGGCACCATAGGAACATTTTTGCAAAATTATTTATAAATTGGCCGACCTGTTTTGGATGCAAAGATTTTTAAAATGTTTTCTTTCTGTTGCCGTGGTAACCTGAATGGTCCAGGGATTAAAGAAAATGAAAGTAAGAAGAAGAGAATATTAAACGGATGCTACCGGGCCGTATTCACCAAGAACTCTGCATGTATTCCAATTCTAAATCAAAAGCATATTCTATATTCCAAAGTTTCACTTGGCATTATGGTATGACGGGATTTATCTTGGCATTAAGAATCAGTATTATACTCTTAGTATTTGTTTATATAAATTCGTATAATCATCGTAAATAGTAGTTTTGCAATAATGAACAAGTAATATCACTGTTGCTTAATCTTTTCCCACATACAACACATCTGCAGCTGATGACTTTGAAAACATCTTGTCAAAAATATAAAACAATCTTTGTAAATGAAAGTAAAACAAGCAAATTCAGAGAATTATGGTCCCCCGCTTTGGGGGTTTTATTGGTTGGGTTGCAACGCTTCCTGGCAT
>JAUELF010230614.1:6083-16300 GCA_031471495.1 Clinocardium nuttallii
TTATTTAACTATTAAGCTATCTTTCATGGAGAGTTTCCAGGTTTTTGTCAAAGTCGTCTGCTGCACATATGTTGTTTGTGGGAAAGGGTTAAATCCCTAAATAAATAGTCCTTCTTATTTCCAACAAACCTATCGTGTTTGCGAAGTTGTTTGACAGTTCGGGGGATGGTGATTATACCCCCCAAGGAAACTGAGTAGTTTTCATCCAACTACAAGAATTAACCAAGACTAGACACGTTCATCTTTTATATTACAAGCTTTGTTTGCAACCGAAATACAATGCTTCAATCGACAATTTGAAACTCATGCCAACTTTGATTGGCAGACAGGTCGTCAAGTGACAACCAGCGAAAGAGCAGCAGCGTCCTGTTCAGTGTTGGCATATATCCCAACGCGAACCAAGCTTAATTACAAACCTTGCATGGCAATTCCTCCGCTAGGTGGACATTCCTGGTTACATCCGGGTCTCTCTAGACAGCCCATTCCCTCCACGTATGCGGAACCCAACGGACAACAATGACCGACACTGAATCCGTCTATACATTTCCAGTAGGCCCGACAACCGTATTGTCCCATTCCGTATGTAAAACCAAGTGTCGCCTGTTTGCAGGGATCTGTACAACACAAATGTAATCAACATATACATACAGAGAAAGATATATCCTGAAGATCCCCTAAGAGGAAAAATCGGTTGATTGAGTTTTATTATAATCATGTATTATATATAAAGATTTTGAATAAATCAGAAGTTATTAAGTAAGTTATTAAGTAAGTTATGAAGTAAGTTATGAAGTAAGTTATTAAGTAAGTTATTAAGTAAGTTATTAAGTAAGAAGACTAATGTTCTGACCTGTATATTTACATATTTTTGTCTATTACAACCAAACCCTATGTTGAGGTACTCAAAATAATCGTCTCACTTATAGTATTCTTTTGGCCACCCGCAACATAGATTTTGATGGTCATACAAGGATGTTTCAGAGCATAAATGATGCCACTTGTCTATGGATATTTACATAGATTTAATGAAAACCAATACCTAATATTAAGAAACACTACATCTTCGATAGAAGTGTACAGGGGTATATGACATATGGCATTTCATCATATAAGTAATATAATGAAATATCTTGCCAGCTGTACACTTGACCAAGAAATACGACTTTTATCATCCACATGTATTTCTATGTATATTCGTAATATAAATAATATAAAGAATTGTCTTGTCAGTTCTACACTTGATCAAGAAACTAATACGACTATTTATCACCTAGATTTATTTCTATAAATCGTTATATATGTTATATAAAGAATTGTCTTGCCAGCTGCACACTTGACAAAGAAGTACGAATATTCATTATCTTGATTTTATTTCTATAAATATTCGTAATATATGTAATATTCAAAAATATCTTACCAGCTGTACATCTTACTAAGAAAGACGGACGACATGTAATGGCATCTGAGTCCCAGAACTGACCGAATGGACAGGAGCGTATCAGATACTGGACGGAGTCCCCTTCCTTCCAACACTGGACAAACTTGGTACAATCCCCGGGGTAAGGGTTGAACCCAACCCCTTGTGTTATGAGACAACCCTCACACAGACCTGTAAAATGTGTTTGCACGTTATTGTATATCAAAAGGCATTTAAAGCTAAATGGTTTCAGTTTGAATAGCATGGTTGGGTTTGTTTCAAATCTTTGTTTTGCCGCTTTCAACATCAAATGTATTTTTCAGTTTTTGCGTTTCCTGGTTCCTACCGGCCTCATTTATCCGGACACTGATTTATTAGTCGTAATGATATCCCCTGGACCCGGCGGCGTTTGCTTTTTGACAAATTGCAGTGTAGATTCAGATCTGAATTGACACAGGTCGGAAACGTCCTTATTGTTTTTCCTGGATTGCTTTTGACCACTTCTGATATAATTGTATACATTTATGTTTTTCAGAACTGCATAAGAATTAATTTTTGCGGTGTTTTATTTTTTTTTTATTAATTTTGCGCCACCTAATGATTTCGCCAAATCTAAGCACCACTACTACGGTATATATGCCATGCAGATAAGTCATCGTTTTATCAAATCCTTAAACCTTTAAGCGTTTTCAACGAATCTGGAGCAGACGAAAGTATTATGACAACAGGAGGAACTACCTAAAATGAGCAATTACTCCTTTTACAACAATGTTTTATACTATATATAATACTTTTAGTCCATTCATGGAGAGTTTCAATACTTACAGTATTTTCATTTCATCTGCTGCAGATGTGCTGTATGTGGGAGATTGTTAAAACGCCAGTCAATTGTACCCGCACATTTTAACTCTTTATCTCATATAGACGCTTTCTGACGCCTCTGAAGCAGACGGCTTTTTGAAAACATAGTAACAAAAGAAGAAATTTCTCAAAACGAGCAATTTCTCCTTTTGCCACAATGTGTCCCCCTTTAAGTCATGGCTTATCCATTCAAAGATTTACTATTTTTTGGCAACATATGTTCTAAGTCGTCTGCTGCAGAATGGTGGTATGAGGGAAGGGTTAAACGCAATACAGTATAACACTTACTTGGAAATGGAGCGGGTGTCGGAACTGGTGTTGTCGGCTTTCGGAGAACTGAAAAGATAACAATCATTTTGGTGTTACTACATATAGGAATTTAAATTCTGAAGAAATAATATTTTTAGACAAAACAGAGAACTTTATTCAAAAGATATAAAACTGTATGTTATATGCAAACATGTTTAGGGAATAAAGTTATTTACGTAAGTTCTTTGCTCTGCATAATGTTCAGTGAATCGAATAATCATTAAATTTAGCCGTTTGATACGCGCGAACTGATGAATACATTATATAAGAATATCACACGAAACCGCCTCGTTTAAACTAAAACCAATAATAGTATTTGATAAAGAAATAATTCTTACTATCACAGATAACGTTTTGTAGTTTAGGTAACAGGCCCTGTATTATATTATAATCGTATGTTTGAAGAACATAATTCGGGTTCGAGGCTATGTTACGTAGTTCTGCGACGTTGACGTTGTTTCCGATTCCCACAGCAACCAAATCGGTACCCATGGCTTTAAGTTGTCTGGCGGCCTATACGGAGAAAGTAGATATGCTTATACAAATCGTTCGAGTCTTAAATAGACAGACATAGAGAGAGAAATCGTAGCTATATATATTAACCCCTTCTCATTTACAGTCGCATCAAGTTGACGCATCTGCAACAGAAGAGTATTGAAAACATTTTACATGGCGACTAATTTCTGATTTTGTCACACTGTTTACAATTTAATTAAAATATATGCTTTCATTAAGATATTTTGTATGTGGGAAATGGTTAAAACAGTTCGTAAATTCGAATATATATCAATCTATAATTCCTTGTGGCATTCCAAATACCCGTCACGGGTACGGGATGTCGCGGGTTTGATCCCCGGCCGGTTCATATTAAAGACTTTAAAAATAGGAGTAATAGCTGCCACACCTTCGCCCTGGCAATAACGGCCGATTCGCCGGTGTTCGGGTTTATTGACCAGTATAGTGCTACTGGTTACTTACCCAGAGCACGCCGTGATATGACTGATACATATTGAAATTGATCGACGTTTGAATGGGATTCTTTTCTTTATTTGTCGACTTTAGAACACGTAGCTTAAATAATCCCTATCAAAAGCTATGAAAATACAAAGGCAATTGATGCAATCTCATTTATAAGTAACCCTTTATCCGAACAATTAAACATGTTTTGATAGATTATCCTTTCCCGTAAATTATCGAGCAGTTTCGGATTATTCCAGAAAACAACCGAGCCGTTTTGAATGAGTCACGAGAATAGCCGAGCAGTATCGGATGATTCACGAACCTGACTGGTATCCAATGCCGATTTTGACCCATCATCTGTGAGGAACACCACCACTTTCTGAGCGTTACGTCGACCTTGTTGATTGAAAATGTCCATAACCTTACGCATACCCATCGCCGTATCCATTGTACCGCTTGGTTTAAGTAATCCGTGCATTAGTTCTTTAAGATGGAATCTGAAAATTGAGAATATCAGTAATGATTATTATGGTGTAAATGTGTATACAGTTGGTATATATGTAAGGGATATATGTATGGCAAACGACAAATCAAGGACGCGTTATACTAAATTACCAAACAGAGGATTATTTTAAGGTTCACGTTTACATCATATAAAAGACATCTTCAACTTTAAATAACTTAGGCTACCGATTTTTTAATGGCCATGCAGGTTGTTTGTCCACACTTATAATACTAGGTTTAATGTTGACTTTCCTGGCTCATATTTAAACTGTCATATCTTGGCCATTACCATTTTCTAGATGGTTCCATTATGCTCGTGTAACACGATTTAAATCAGGTTAAGTCATGTCTGAATCAAACTGCCTGCTGTTCTGGATTTAAGATGGTCGTCAAATTTCGTTGATCGATTTTTGTGTCAGGAGTGTCAAATCATTCCAACAACAAACTCATTTTTATTAGATTTGTTTGCTGAAACGTACATGGAGAAAAAATAATCTTAAAATGACATTTTCCGCTTGCTTTTCCATAGCATTCGATACCCTATGTCAGTTTTAATATTAATATACCGAAAGTACGCAACTAAAGAGCGTTAATCAAGATATATTTTTTTAAAGATCTCTAGCATTAATTATGGACATCGAAATTTGACATATCTTTTCCCAGTGTTATCCGGAATTCGATCGATGTATAATAAGTGTTTTATAACACTTACCTTGTTTTAAACGGTGTAATGCCGATCGAATCGCCTCTTACGGTGTCCGAAATGACCACACCGACATGCATGTGTTGATTGGTCAGTTCAAGTCCGTCCAGAAGGTTAGACATAAAATGAGTGGACATCATCCAGTTATAGGGTGTAATTGACTTTGATCCGTCCAAAAGGAACACCAAATCGGCGGCCGTGTAACTCTCACCACCTGTGTGAAAATAACGAATTTAGCGACACCGGTGAATAGTGTCTGCAACACGCACACGCATTAGAAAACATCTTCAGCAGACAACTTTTTAAAACATTGTGACAAAAGGAGAAATTACTCATATTGAGCAATTCCTCCCTGTGCCACAAAGTTTTCAACTCTGTCATTTATAAAGATGATCAACATTTGCCATTGGCCAAGTCGTCTGCTGCAGATGTGTTGAATTGTTGACCCTGGACTTCGCAAGCCATTGTAGATAATCGTTTTCCTGTTGCGTAATGTAGTTAAACGTAAGCCATTATTCTCGTAGGATTATATATGAAACAGAAAGCATGGACTTCATTAATTCAGAGTGTCTCTTTTTAAATAGCCGATTATCGAATGATGGGTAGATATGTATTTGAAACGTATTTCCCTGTCAGAAATTATCCTTTGTTAGTGACATTCAGTCATACATTCAATAAAAACTACAACATGACAATCGTTGCCTTCCAGTGTAAGTTCATCAGATTTTACAAAAATGAATCTATTGAAACATATTAAGGTTTTGCGTTTCATGTTGCAGTTGAAGTGCATAGTGACTTAACTATTCCAGTCTGATTAAATGACATCAGAATACTTTACACTGCGTAAGCTTTTCCCATAGGTATAACATCGATACATTGCAGTTTTATATTTTCTTATATTTACCTATTAATACATGTAGTTAACGTTTTATGATTATATAATAAAATGTTGAAACTGATCAAATTGAAATTGCATATAGATATATCGATAACTTGTATTGGATTATACTTACATGGATATAGAGGTACCGGCATGGGTGTCGCCATTGGTGTTGTTGTTGGTGCCAATGTCGTGGTTATTGGTGGAACCGTGGTCGTCTGAACCACTGAAAAGGAAAAATAATATCGTGATGTTATATAATTTAATCAATCCCTAGATGACAAACGAACCACGAGACTCGCTGTACCACTAACATAGAACACAGGTATCCTGATCAAAATAAATAACCAAGCCCTCTTTAGTAAGTAAGTAAGTAAATTGTACTTCTTTCAGGTATCTGCACATTCAATCTTGAAATAAAGCAATCAAAGAAAATGATTTAGTTCAAAGTTCTTTCATAGCGCAGAAAACGATTTGAGGTGTTAGGTTTCGGGTTAGGGATGCCTGTACCATAAACTCAGATTGACCGGAGGCAGTATCTTTGAGCATGTTTGTTATCAATTTAGAGTCCCTTTACATAAAAAACATGGATCATCCAATTTCTGTCCCTGTGACAAGTTATGAATTCCATGAGAAAATAACAACTAATCAAATTTCAGAAAGGACTTACATCGACAAATCAAATCTCGCAGAGTACCAATAATGGTTTTCAAAGCGCCGAAATCGATGACCTGGAAGGATTTTCGTTCGCTGGAGGCGATGTTCTTTAGTTCGTCAGGGAAGACGTCTGATCCAACCCCTACCGAAATCATAGTGATACCTAAAAGATATACACAATTAATTTGTTGTATAAACAAATAAAGCTAAAAAGCTTTTATTCCAACGGTTTATTCAAAAAGTTCGAATTGGCTTAATCATCAAGGTTAAGTCAAAAAGGAAATGTGTTTCTTTCTTAAACATTTTGAATATTTTTCAAATCTTAAATGTTCGGTGAATATGGGACATGAGCCTATATCCAGCTTACTCGTGCATGTGACTTTGGCATCCTTGATTTCATTTGAAAGACCTATAGTATAATATTGTCTACGAGTTAATGGGTAAGAAGCGTTTTAGAACAATCAATTAGGTAATACTGTTTATCTTAGTCTATATTGTTCGGGAATGAACTCGATCATGGCAGAAAAAGAAAACGTTGATATGAAGCGCGGATAGTAGGATAAGATTAAAAGTACGTTATCCAAGAGTGATGTTTACAAGTCTTACTAAATTTAAACATATTTATATTACATTTATTGCGAAACAAGCTTTTTAGCATATAAATCACGCTTCCTTGAGTTTTTACTACTAATCGCGCCGTTTGTGTGGAACAATCCTAAAGGCAGAATATGCTCTTGACGAGATTCGAACCCGGGACCCTTTGTACGAAAGGCCGACGCTCTACTTCTGTATCAATGTCTGCCATGTTACTTCCATCAGTTATGAGATCGATATGTCACATACGAATTTATTTTTCCATGTGGTAATGTCATGTGGTACTATAATATAAACCCCTAGACAATACGTGTACACCTTCCCTAGACGTTAGACAATCACAATGAATGAGTTGGTAAACTACAATAAATGTACATGTTTTAGCTAAATGAACAGGTAAACATGAATGTAAACGTACCATCAGCCTTCGCCATGTTTGCCTGAAGTAGAGTATTGTCCGGATAGGTAGATTTTCCGTCCGTCACCACAATAATAACCTTCGGTGCATTCATCCTACCTTGCGTCTTCAGAAGCTCTCTTGTTCTCTCAATACCTGCATAACAATTGAAATATGTCTGTCAATTAATTATCATTTCCTATACACAACATATCTGCAGTAGACATCTTTGAAAATATATGTACAAACACATGGAACCTCATTTATTTATTAAAAATAGTTATGTGACAAAAAATAAATTGCTCATTATGAATGTTTTAACATTCTTGCCAAAATATTTTAAAACTTGTCTTATGAATATGTGTCACAATGTCATTAGTAAAACATGGAAAATCTTAAAATTGGTTGAATTCTTGAATAAACAAGTGACATGAATAGAACACAATTTGTGACAAAAGGAGAATAACGTCAAAATGCGTCTATCAGAGGTTCCAACGGTTTTAGAGAAGGTGACACTTACCTAAAGCTGTATCTGTACCAAATCGCGGTTGGTTCAGATTTTTTACAAGCGCATTTAATACAGGCTTTGGTTTAAATGGTCGTAATTGGACTTCTTGGCCTATCTGAGAACTGTATACAACGACCGATACGTGGATGTATTGGGGACCAACCTGAAATAAATGACAAATACAAAATACATTCCAATATTAACTGAACTGTTTCTAAAGATCGATAAATAAATTGTGCGTCGGTTCAACCTGAAATAAACGACATATACATAATACCCGAACGAACGCAAAATAAACTGTATACTACGACCATGACATAGATGTACTGATAACCAGCATGTAACAAACGACCACAACAAAATAAATCCCAATAGTTTCGTTTTTGAAATTATACAACAAAAATATTTGAAGCAATTAATACTTTTATTACGATGGGTTTCCTGCACATACGTTTTTCCAAGTTGATAGTTTGTATAAGGGCAACGGTTAAAATCGTGTATGGTTGGATAAGGATAAAGTACTGAGGAAAAATAAATCTTCGAATGAAAAATGAATTGCAATTAAGCGGTTATAAAATGCACTGAAACAATCGTCAATCACGTGCCAGGTCATATGAAAATAAACATTCCGAAAACTTGGTATAACAGGTGCTGAACTCAAAGATTATATATAGTAAAGTCAAAGTTTTAAAACTGTTTAAACGTGGTTTTCATATATTATAATCATACTCCTGGGATAAAATTAGAGTAATATGTTCCCTTTCCAGTACAATAAACATCTAAGTATTGATCGTTTATGCTTCATCTTTCCTGGGTAGACTCAGTAAACAAAAGTTTGTACATTTTCATGACTTTCAATTAACTGTTTTTCAACATTTACTGCCAAAATAGTTTAAAACTCTTTATTACTTACTTTGTTGTCACATTTAGCAATATCTGCAGAAGTTCAACATTTATTTATTTTATCTCCATCTGGAGTTCAGCACCTTTAATGGTTATTTCCATCAAAGTGTGTACTTTAACACTTGAAGGTGCATTTTGGCGTTTCTACAGATGCTGACTTTTGAAAACGTTGTGGCCAAAACTATGGAAATAACTGAAATATCGTTGAAAATTGGGTTAACCCCAATTGATCAATAACTGACATTCAGATGCCAGTGAAGAATTATGTCTGGAGTAGTATTTGCGCGAGAAAGCAAAGCGCTAGGAATAAGTAAAATCTGCACCAACATTCATGTCAGTTCCACTCCTTAAATATTTCTTCCCAGGCAAATGAAGCTCATCTATTGATTTGATCCTGAATTTCTCGCACAGGTACAACCCAATGCAACATTCTTCCATATATGATCCCGAATAGACCATGGAGCACACAGGTATCAAAATGGTCTGTTTCCGCATGTCGCGACAGAGATGACTTACATATCTCGGTAGCGAATAGAGCGAAAGACAGGTATATATTTATAGTTAAGCTGGCAGGTGGTTAAATGATGTGAGAAATTAACCCCGAAACTGTACATTAAATACACGTAACGCATACTTTATACTTTCCCGCGTACAAACGACCGTTGCGCATCTGTACAAGTCGATTTTAAACATCGTGGAAAATAATTCTTCGAAAAGAGTAATATTTTTAATTTTTTTTAAATTTAAGGCTACCCCATATGCAATACATTGGTGCGTGCAGCACACGTCTTTTGAAAACACTGTGTCAAAATGGACAATGATCATAATGGGCAATTTCTCCTTTGTCTCGTGTTTTCAATCCATTCAATGATTCACTTTCATGTGTATATATTTTCCATTCTTTCAGTTAAACGGTCTCTACAAATAAAAAAGGGTTTTATCCTCAACCATTCACCTGTTGTTTTATTATTTATGATTTGAAAATATATTTGATTTGTTTGTTCGTATGGTGTTTTCAACATGTTTAAGTTATATAACTGGGTAGGTTTATCTTGTCACTACTGTGCCAGTCGGAATTCAAACCCAACAACCAGAAACGCTTTGGAGGGAACGCAATTACTGTCATTTTAATAGTATTTAGCATTACCCGACCGGGGATCGAACCAGCACCTAAGGTGGACGCTCTACAGCTACACCTCCGACACGGTTGAACATACTTGAGGAAAACTAAGCAAATTTTATTTATGTAAAAAAGCTGTAAACATTGTATTTATCAATAATCTCTCCTTTTCCAACACTGGTTTCAAATGAAATATGTTACTAAGGCGTAAATCATCGTATATATTCAGTAAAGAGTTATTGTACGTATTGCGTTGTGTGTAGTTGCAAAGAATCAACAAAGTACCTTGAGGGTCAGTGTTAATTGTTGCTGTGTACATTGTAAATGATGATACATTATTCACGTCAAATGTTATATGCCCTAAGAAACAAGTCCGTGTTTATTTGGACCGCGTCACTTTGCGA
>JAUELF010230624.1:0-13593 GCA_031471495.1 Clinocardium nuttallii
AAGTATTACGATAGAAAGTATCTAACGATCGAAAGTATCTGATATCAAATATAACGTAAGAAAGTATCTGATATCAAGACTAACGCAATAAAGTATCTGCTATCAAGTATATTGATAGAAAGCATCTGATATCAAGTATTACGTAAGAAAGTATCTTATATCAAGTCTAACGATAGAAAGTATCTGATATCAAGTCAAACGTTAGAAAGTATCTAATATCAAGTCTAACGTTAGAAAGTATCTAATATCAAGTCTAACGTTAGAAAGTATCTAATATCAAGTCAAACGTTAGAAAGTATCTAATATCAAGTCTAACGTTAGCAAGTATCTGCTATCAAGTATAACGATAGAAAGTATCTGATATCAATTCGAACGATCGAAAGTATCTGATATCAATTCTTACGTTAGAAAGCATATGCTTTCAAGTACAACCTTAGAAAGAATATGATATCAAGTCAATAACGATAAAAAAAATATCTGATATCAAGTCTAAAACGTTAGAAAGCATCTGATTTCGAGTCAAACGATAGAAATATTCTGTGTTAAGTCTTACGTTAGAAATATTCTGTATTAAGTCTTACGTTAGAAAGTATCTGATATCAAGTCGAACGCTAGAAAGTATCTGATATAAAGTATAACGTTAGAAAGTATCTGTTAACAAGTCAAACGATAGAAAGTATCTGATAACATGTATAACGATAGAAAGTATCTGATGTCAAGTCTAACGACAGAAAGTATCTGATATCAAGTCTAACGATAAAAAAGTATCTGTTATCAAGTCTAACGTTAGAAAGTATCTGATGTCAAGTCTAACGACATAAAGTATCTGATATCAAGTCAAACGATCGAAAGTATCTGATATCAAGTCTAACGATAAAAAGCATTTAGAAAACATCTGATATCAAGTCTAACTTTAGAAAACATCTGATATCAAGTCAAACGTAAGAAAGTATCTTATATCAAGTCAAACGATAGAAAGTATCTGATAACAATTCAAACGACAGAAAGTATCTGATAACAAGTATAACGATAGAAAATATCTGATAACAAGTCTAACGTTAAAACGTATCTGCAATCAAGTCTAACATTTGAAAGCATCTGATATCAAGTATAACGATAGAAAGCTTTTGATCTCAAGTTTAACGTTAAAACGCATCTTATATCAAGTCTATAACGGTAGAAAGTTTCTGATATCAAGTATAACGTAAGAAAGCATCTGGTATCAAGTATATTAAGGTAGAAAGTATCTGATATCAATGCTTACGTTAGAAAGTATCTGATATCAAGTCTAACGAAAGAAAGTATCTGATATCAAGTCTAGCGTAAGAAAGTATCTGATATCAAGTCTAGCGTAAGAAAGTATCTGATATCAAGTCTAGCGTAAGAGAGTATCTGATATTAAGTCTAGCGTAAGAAAGTATCTGATATCAAGTCTAACGAAATAAAGTATCTGATATCAAGTATTACGATAGAAAGTATCTAACGATCGAAAGTATCTGATATCAAATATAACGTAAGAAAGTATCTGATATCAAATATAACGTAAGAAAGTATCTGATATCAAGTCTAACGAAATAAAGTATCTGATATCAAGTCTAACGATCGAAAGTATCTAATATCAAGTCTAACGTTAGAAAATATCGGATATCAAGTCTAACGTAAGAAAGTATCCGGTATCAATTCAATCGATAGAAAGTATCTGATATCAACTCTAACGTAAAAAAGTATCGGCTACCAAGTCTAACGATAGAAAGCATCCGATCCAAAGTATAATGATAGGAAGTATCTGATATCAAGTACAACGTTAGAAACTATCTGATATCAAGTATAACGTTAGAAACTATCTGATATCAAGTACAACGTTAGAAACTATCTGATATCAAGTATAACGTTAAAAAGCATATCATATCATATCAAGTCTAAATGTTATAAAGCATCTGATACATATTCTGAATTAAGTCTAACGTTAGAAAGTATCTGATATCAATTATAACGTTAGAAAGCATCTTATAATAAGTATAAATGCTATAAAGCATCTGATCTCATAAATAACGATACATATTTTGAATTCGTCATATAACGAGAACAACGAAAGTAAATCGTGTCTTAGAAACTATACAATATTTTTTATAATAACGTCAAATTATAATGGAATTCTATTTTGCTGTTTCTAGCAGACGATGGGAAACATATGCTCATCCCAAAGCAGTACGTCGACCCAGACTGGGCCTTCAAAAAACAAGCAAAATATCGAAGTGGAGATTGAAAAAAAAGAGGAACCAGTCAAAAAAACTACTTGGAATGACGTGTTTGATCACGTGATCAGAAACGACCTCTGGGAAGGCACATCCAGGGCGTCTCGGCCTGAATGGAAACCGTATATGAAGAAAGTCGAGGGATTGGTTAGATCGCCTAAACAGGAAATTGACAATGTAAGCAAATTTCCCAAACTGTGTTGTATTTTTGCATTACTTGACAATATTAACCTGCCATTGACCTTTGTGCAAAGGCATATATTATTATGAAATCCATGTACACATATGAAGGACATGTATATGTTCGTGCTAATATGCAATAAAAGAATCAGCTGCTAATCAGTCTCCTTCCGATCTGAAGGAGGCCGGCATTCAATTTCTAAAAAATACTCCGTATGCGTGCGAAGGTGCGCATTTGACCCTTCGTGAGTCGACTTTCTTCACTTTTTATTATATTAAATTTAAGACATAATTAGCATCCGAATTTTAATTGTACCATATAGAGATATGATTGAGATATAGATCAAATAATATATATGTAATATAGTGTCCCTGAACAGTCTCTCATATTTCATTTCATGAAAGGCCATGTGACTTAAATGTAATTTTAAACCTGTATTTTCATTAAATATATGCTTTGAGTTCGTTAACCCTTTCGCTGCCAAGGACAGTACAAGGTTTTTCCAAACAATGCAGATTCATGTGACGAGCTGCCTCCCCTGAAATCTGCGATGTTTGCCACTTAGACATTAACTTTATTAAATTTCCTGTTGAACTTAAAACGGAGTGGTCCTATATTCAACATGGAGGTGTCGACTTTGTGAAATCCGACAGTGAAAGAGTTACAACAAATGGACATCTGTAAGATATATGACACATTATTTAAACTGGTATAAATACATACACGACATGACAGTATGTGGATATTCGAAGGGGCGGCAATACGACAATAATGCATACGCGCCTGTACGCATCGACACGATAAATACGGCAATTATGCGTGTCATTCTGACGGTCCGGTGTGTTACTTGGCAAGGTGGCATATGTTTGTACTGATAATAATATCATCATGCCAACGCACCAGAACGAAAATTGACCTGTCTATCGTGTCACGCTCCGCTGCTAGTATGGCAGCACGAAATGGCAACAATCAGCGACAGTTATGTACGCAATTAAAATAATTGTTAAGTTATATCACTGAGTTTCGTTGGTAAGTTACCAGTACTACTGGTCCATTTATTCTGACATCAGCCAGTCATTCGTAATTCTAACCCCGCAACGCTGAAGGCCAAGGAGGGCAGCTTTACTACCAATGTTATAGTCTTTGGTACGACCCGACCGGGGAGCGAATACGCGACCTCGCGCACCCGAGGCGGCCGTTCTAAAACTACACCACCAAGACGGCCAGACATGTACGCAAACAATAGACCATACCTACCGTTTAACGGTTAATCTACATGCACATCTACGGTTGAGTTGTGTTCGTACTATATTTGAACTATAGTAAATGCAATACGCATGTCCAGTTTTTGCGGTGCGCGAACGGGCCCTTGTCCCACCATAGTAACGACAATAACAAACGAACAACAACAACCAAAACATTTTTAAACTGTACAACGAGGCGTAATTAGTTTCGATATTTAGTATTCGTGGCTGAAGTTTCAAGTCGCTATTTTGTTAATGGTTCTCCAGGAATTAGGAGTATTATCAGGAACACAACGAATGAACCAACATAGGGGTGCGTTCAACGGACAATACAACTGCACGACACACCCACTTCCTTCCAGCTAACGTGGAACATACTGGTTTCTAGAGAAACAGGTGTCGCTTTCATTGAATATTGAATGTATGTTACTCTCCTCTTAGCATGTGTGTATCGACACCGAGAGACCCAAAACACATTGAAAGCTACATTCATTTCTACCCCAATTATATACATGTACCTGTGAATTTTATTGACTTATCTACGTACTGCCAATAGTATGCCTGATTGGCAAACAAGGCAAGCCTGATCTCCATTCGGTCTCCTCTGGTAGTTCTTTTGAATCATTGGAGGTCACACATACGGATAATGTCAACCTTAAAACAACATTGTGGAGGAGCATTTCTCAATAATACCATCATTTCTTTTAATGAAAGATGTATGTGTTTTATACTAAAGATACTGAAACATGTAACCATTATCAAACTATGTGTGTATAACCACGTGTGGCAGGGTGGTATTGTAGAAGTGTGACTAATCAAGAATCAAAAGGGAAGATCACCAAAAGATGTGTTCACTAACACTCGATCAGTCAAATAAAAGTTTGCGGCGTATGAATACGAGCACATTCGCCATCGTTCCACTGGTCATCATGACATATTTCGTTGAACATCCCGAACATGAAACACTAGTAGTATATTTATATTGCTTCATATTGCAGGAGAAGATCAAGGCAATCATTCGAGGGCAAGTTCAAGGACACGAAGTCACTGGCAGTAATAACAGAATCCTGTTATATGTATGTTCAACCGGAACTGATACGGAGATGGAGAGGACAGTGTTAATGAAAGGTGATTGAGGGGATTTCTGTACACAGAGGCTCATGGTGGAAAGCCCTGGGATAAAGCAAATACAATACCCGTGTTTTTGTTTGTTTACCCAAATGACCGCCTCGGATGCGGCAGGTAGCGGGTTCTATCCCCGGCCGGGTCATGCAAAATACTTACAAAGTGGAAGTATTGGCTTCCCTCTTAGGCGATTAGGATTAGGGCTTAGCATTATGCTTGTCCCGCTGGTGACAGGATAATTTGACGAGTAGTACTGGTAACTTACCAAGGAAACGCCTTGATATAACTGAAACATAGTTGACAGTGGCGTTAAACCCCAAACAATCAGATACACAAGGAACATTTATTAGTATTCCGTCCCCGGGATATTACTGAAATAATGTGGAAATGCCGTGAACCCCAAATAAAACAAACACACAACGTATTCCAGGGACATTTAACGAGTTTTCGTCTCAAAATATACATTGTTAAACGTACCTAGAACCGTAGTTAACACTTTACAACATACAGTTAATCTGTAGCAAACGATTTTGTTAATGGCTAGATAAAGATAGAGAACATTTATATTAATTAAAATTATAATTATTGAAGAGTTAAAAACAGTGCGGCAAACGGAGAATTTGCTTACTGCAGATGCATCAAAACGAGTGTGTGTGGGGGAAAATATTAAATTAAAATAGTTTATTGATAACAATAATTTCGATATATTGTAAAATTAAGTATGAAGTTATGTGTTAGCCAGTAGACTATGCAAGCCTTTTTTCAATTCTATAAAGTTAGTTTAATATAAGAAAAAGAACATTCGATAGTATATCTCGGTTTTCAACATGAACTGACGTAAACACAATCTCCCTGGTGAATACCCATGTGTTTAAAACCGGTTCGTAGATGGGACACGACTTAATAAGTACTTCAATATATATCGCCGTGGGTTCGAACCCCTGCGCGTCCATTAATAGTCTTAATTATTCCAATCCGGCCAATAAATAAAAATATCTATTTCCGTTTCAGATGTCTATCCCTTCATACATGAAGTATGCAGACAGCTGGAACTCGAATTTGAAGTCGTAGATTTACGATGGGGGATAAAGGACAACGTTGATGATTTTACATTAGGAGAGACATACTTACACGAATTACAAAGGTATTCTTCGTACATATTGAACTGTTCCTCATCGTGTGACTTACTTTATAGTGCCAAATCGACATCATTCCCCGAATTTATTTACCATGGTAAACCTTCTTAACTCGGGTCGACTCGGATATACGTTAAATACCGAACGGTAAAGTGTTTAACACTTGAATAAGCCTTTCCAATTTTCATCAAACAAGTATACCGCCATGTTGCCATCTGCAGTGTACTAGTTTTCGGATGAGTTACCCGACGTTACTTAGCTCTTGCTATAGGTTACATCGGGTTTACCCGAGTAAGTTATCTCTTGTTGAAACGAACGCCATTCGAGTCAACTCGTGTTGAATCGAGGCTACTGCCGAATTCAGTCATTCAGTGACGGTCTATGTAAACGATTTCAGCACGTGATTCCAGGATAAAATGAACCACGTGACAAGAAAACTTCCATTTTGAGATTTCTTAAATGATTGGTAGCTGCGAAGAAATGTAACTTTGTATACATGTAATAACCTTTTTTAGTGATAAATTTTCTCCACAGACTTGAAGGTTATTTTTTACGATTTATCCCGCATAAAACACATCTGCAGTTCAATAATAATGTAAATTAGTATCGAACTTGTATATATAACCTAAGAAGTCAGTAATTGGTGTTTTTGTATGTTGATATATTTGTTCTTTTTCTTCTATTGATATTGTATAATTTATTTGTGTATTGCAACCTTAGTCTACGATATCTACAAAAATGGAGGCAATAAAGAATTGTATTGTATTGTATTGTATTTTAACTTTGTTCACTTATGTCTCGGTCTTACCTTGTAAAAATCAATAGTTCTGTTTACCTCATATATTTACTAACTTTGGACTTAAAAAACACGCGAAGGGGATCAGTATGACTTGATGTATTACAAACATTGCGAAAGTGAGTTAATCAGGATATAAGCCAATGTTGTTTTTTCCATATTTCACAAAAATGACTAATACATCTAAATATAAATTGCAGGTTTACAGAGATGGGGATTTGGTCAGTGTTTTTATGTTTTCTTAGCGAAGACTATGGGGAGCGAATTTTACCAAACGAAATTGAAGAAGAGACACTTGATACAATCATGGCTTACTTGATAAACAATGAATTGGAAACCAGTTTGATCAAAAGGTTTTATATTCTGGACAAAAATCCCATAAGACGAAAATACATCTTGAAACCACTACCTGACGATCCAGCTGTTGAACCAATGTCGTCTGTTGACAAAATAATTCTCCTGAAATTAATGAAAGAAACGATCCCAGAATGCTTCCCATGTGGATCGGAAATGATATCAAAATATTTTGCCTCTTTGTATGAGTATCAAGTCAGATCTGGGTTAAAGAGTAATGGACAGAAAATAATGATCAGAAAAGTTGTCGAAAACAATGTACAAGATGATTTCATATCGAACGGGGATGGTACAAATCAAGAACAAACGATAACAAAAGACACGTATGACAAAGAACAACTAGAAAAGTTAAATACAGAAATAACCAAAATGCTATCAGAGAATACAGATTCAATTATAACTCTAAATTACGACGACATGAATGAAACGTCTACGGGTGAAACCACAGTACAGATGTCTGACACTGTGTGCGATACATTACTCAAACACGTCATTCGATGTTATCAGACACAGGGACCGTCAACCCGTGACGTTGTCCTACAAGATGTTCTAGTTCACAATAAACACTCGTTAGATATATCTCAGGAATTCTATGGACGTGAAGAAGAGATCGAAACAGTGCGGAGATATCTAGAAGATGATAGTATAAATCTGCCCTTGGTTGTACATGGCATTGAAGGTGTAGGTAAATCAGCATTTATGGCTACCGCATCACGTTTAGTTAAACTTCCTCATTATGTTCTAGTCGTGCGCCATCTTGGGCTTACAACCCAGTCTACCTATGTGAAAGAACTCCTCGCAAGTATCTGTTCCCAACTGATATGTGTGTATGATAAACCAGTGCTAAACATTTCAACGACATATAAAGATCTTCTTAAATGTTTACGGGATTGCCTCGGGTTCGCAACTAAGAAGGATCCTATCGTTCTGTTTCTGGATGCATTAAATAATCTCTCGGATGAAAATTTTGCGTACAATTTGCGATGGTTACAGTTAGATAATGCTTTACCGGACCATGTGAAAATAGTTCTGTCAACTACGCCGGGACGGAGTCTATGTGTATTACAACGCGTTCTTTCGGAGAAACAGTTTCTAGAAATAGTTCCATTGTTACCCATGGAAGTACCGGGGATATTGAAGGAAAAACTTGCTGCTATTGGACAACAGATTACATATGAGCAAACTCAGAAACTTGTAGATCTGTATCAAAAATCTCCTTCGTCTTTGTTGTTGAGTCTTGCAGCTAACCTTGCAACAAGATGGCGGTCATTTGATCCAACAGACTCTACTGAGAACATTTCTGATTTATTTGAAATGACAGAAGCTTATTTCAAATGTATAGAAGACAAGCTCGGCCACATGTTAGTTCATCATGTATTGGCCTATATCACAGCGTCCAAACACGGGCTGTCCGACATTGAGCTTGAAGACATTCTATCTTGTGATGACGAAGTATTAGACGCTGGTTTCTGCAATGCCAAACCTCCTATTCGACGCTTTCCTAACGTTTCATGGTTGACAATAAAACATGGTCTAAGACATTTTCTAGTCGAGAAGGCATGTCGTGGAACAATGTTGATCACATGGTGTCATCCACAGATTGCTGGTATTGCAAGGGGAAGATATCTGGTGAACCCTTTCGGTGACAATAAAGACCCTTTTGAACGGCAGGCAAGAATGGCCATAGCCGATTATTTTGACAACAAATGGTCGAATGGAAAGGTCTATTCTAACCTTGGTGCAGGGGCGATAGGAAAGAAGTTTGCACAGTTAGAACCTAGATATCTTGTAAGTCAGCATGTCATTACGTACGGAGAGAGATCAATGGGTAGAAATCTAAACACGAGAAAGCTATTTGAATTGCCACACCAGTTGTTGCTGCTAAACGACTGGAAAAGACTCATTAGCACCATGAGACTGAATTTCATTGAAGCTAAATTCGAAAGTGGACTCGGGTTTGAATGTTTTAGGAACATATCAGAAGCAGCAAATCTTTCGCGAAGTAAAGATCTGAGACAATTGTCAAGAGTTATCGCCTCAAACATGACGACTCTGTGGAAGGAACCATTTTCAATTTACCAAATTGCATCACAACATCCACACACGAGCGCCATTTTCAAAATGTTAAAAGCATGTGACGCAAGAGATATTCCAATGAGATTTATCCGGAACGTTTCTGTGTTAAAGGAAGACAACACTTGTGAGATGACACTTCTTGGACATTCCGCGGGTGTTAGATATTGTGATCTGTCACCCTCAGGTACGCTTTTTGGCTCTACTTTGACTCTTGCATACTCCGATCAATCACAATACATCATTTACAAAAAATAGAAGTTATTTCAACATTATATTACAGCAAATATTTTAAAAGTGGTTGCGTTTCATAATTTTTATTGTTTGCATTCGAATAACTTATATTAAGGTACACTTTCCCTTGAAATAGTAAAAGATATGCTAATGTTTTGGTCTGTGTTCGTTGCATCTCATTATTTGATCGCAAACATGTCAATTTTATTTCAGGCGACATGATTGTGTCGGCTGCAGACGACGGAAGCATGAATATATGGTATGTCATTACTGGTATGGAACTTGCTGCAATGACGTCGTTACCGCTACCAATAGACTCAGACGAGTTCGAGGCGTTACCATCGAATCCATGTTGTTTTTCACCTTCCGGCGACATAATTGTTGTTGGTACAGAAGATGGCAATGTGTTACTGTTGGACAGCTCAGGCACGATGGTACGTTACGAGAACTGCATTGAGTCTTTGTATTTGTTTGTTTAGACGACATCAAGAAATAGAGTATTTTACCATTGGCATTGTGATACATTAGTTATGTCCCCAGTGATATTAACTACGTAACAAATGAATGCGTTAGCATGTGTTTGTTATTAAAGAGTAAAATAATGAAAGATACCAATTATATGATGAAACGTTCGATGGTAAATACATTGTTAATTAACTATATGATCGATGACAAAGTATGTTATGTATGGATACCGACTTTTAAAATCTAAATAAAAAGTAGCAGTGTTAATATGTTTACGTGGCGCTTTCTTTGGTCGAACGCATCCCAACTGTTAAAGTGGTGTCGTAAAACGTATCGCCATTTAATATAATCCTGCCAACTGATGGGAAATATGTCCTACTAGGAGATATGCTCAAACAGATGATGAAGCACATATAATCCTGTCAACTAATAATGTCCTACTGGAAATATTTCCTACTAGGAGACCCTACGTGTATTTCTTAAATCTTCTTAATAATGTTATTAAGCACAATAAAACAATTTGGATCGTTGAATGTGTACATAAGTTTACTTGTTTTGGTTATTAGTAAAGGTTTATTTGAATGTTGGTAGCCTAAAGAAACAATTAAACTTCTTTATAAATTCTTAATAGATCAAACAAGAGAATACAGACATCGAGAACATTACAAGCGTAAAGTTTACACGTGACGGAAAAACCCTAGTGACCTCATTCAGACAAGGTCATTTGTATTTCTGGGACGCAGAGACTCTCGAACATCAATCAACTATTCAGTTAGAGGACGTTATTACCGGATTAGACATATCTCCGGCAGGAAAGATACTTGCTGTAGCATGTGCAAGAGGTATAAACTCATCACTGTCTTTCTGATATAATAATGATACTAATAATAACAATAATTTGTAGTAGTAGTAGTAGTAGTAGTAGTAGTAGTAGTAATATTAATAATAATAATAACAATTAATATATGCTGATTATTATGATAACAACAAATGTTTTTTTGTTTTTATTATTACTTATATGAGTATAGGTGCTTTCTATTTCGGGTAAACGAGCACATCTTAATAGTGTTGTCGGTTATCATAACCTCTAGAGATATTTATTTTGTTTTGTCCAATCGTAGTTTCTACAACGCCATACAATTTGCATCTGCGTTATCATGACGTTCGGAGCTTACGACTTACACCGCTGCGTAAGGTCAAGGTCGAAACCCCATTATCAGTTATGTTTGGACTCTTTTCAAAAATAGAAAACGAGTGTTATTATTAGCAGATTAGTAAATATCAGATTCCTTGTTTTCATTCCTTTATCGGGTAAGTTTTATATTGTTTAATCATATCCTCTAGAAATATTTTGTTTTGAATGTTCTTTTCATCCAATCAAAACAATAGGAATATCGCTATTAGTCTTTTGTGGACACGGTTTTTGGATACTTTGTAAAGCAAATGTCAAACACATAACCTGTGCATGGAAAAGAAATCGCCTGCTAATTTATTTTAAGATGTATTAAACGAAGAGCTGTCGATCAATATTCGGTAGTTCGAATCCCGAATACAATCATAGTTTCGATGACCGATATAATGCGTTGTGCCTAGCGACAATATGTACTGAAAAGTAAAACTGAAAAGTAAAACTGAAAAGTAAAAGGTTGAATGATAGCAAGCTGCCTGGAAAAGACTATTGTATTGAGCCAGGAACGTCAAGGGTAATCTAGCTGATTGTCGTGATATAACTGGAATACTGTTGAGAGTTAAACTAACATAAATGCAATCTAATCGTATTGATTTTGCAGGATTAGTTCTAATAGACATGGAAAAGCATGAAATTCTATCGTCCAGTGCAAATACGTTCGAGATTGGTGAGGAAGAACAAGAAGTGAATGACTGCTTTGCGATGTGTTGTGCCTACCATCCGAACGGGAATGAGGTTGGTCTTAAACATTCACAAAGTGCATTGTACATACGCGTTTTGACTTTGATTACGTTTTAAAACAATGTTTTCAATTCGATTAATGAAATATATTTGTGAAAAAAACATTTTCAATGCGGTCTGCTATAGTACGGGAGTAAATAAATATGCTCTAAAAGAGTAGTCAAAATGGGAAGATGGTAACAAAGTTGGCTTTTGTAAACAAGCGATTAAGATATACAATGTTCATTAAATGAATTGCATTAGCTTGTGAGAAGATTCTGTAGACTTGTGAAGATTCCGATGAAACTAAAAAAATGCACTTGCTAATCTGAACCAACACCATTCACAAATACCAGCGTGTACCTTTTCGAAGAGACGGGCTCACATCATCTTCGCTAGCAAAGGCTATTTCTTACGTCATTATCAGTTCCATAAGTAATGAAGCCTTCAGCCAAGGGTTATTAAGGTGATTGACATCTATATACTGTGAAGTAACGCCTTATTCGTGAACTTTATTTGTTCCACATTGGTAGTAGTTTTAAAAAAATAAGCTATTAATACATATACTTCTATATTCATGCCGAGCCCCGGTAGCTCAGTCGGTAGCGACGCGGGCTGTCAATTCATGGGTTTAAAGTTCGAGCCCAAGCTCGGTCAACATTCATTCCGTCGATTAACAAAAGTCTCTGTGTCAAACAAAAAATATGTCAAAAAGCAGCTAACTGCTTGGAAAGTATGTTGTGCGGAGTACTCGTGTGCTAAAGCTTGGAAACACATGAGTAGGTGGATTGGCCGCCGTGAAATGACTAAAACAGCGTTGAACTCCGATAATTCGATCAATATTAAATCATGATCAAATCGATCTTTGTTACGTAATGATGTTTCCCTATATTTTACGCCGTTTTCAACAGTATTTCAGTTATATCAAGACGTTTCCGGATAAATTTCCAGTACCTTCGGTATTATTTATTCTGACACCGATGTGTTAGTCGTAATGCTATGCGCCAAGGAGTGAAGCAATTTCCACCATTTTAAAAATCTTTGATACGACCGACTTGTCTCTCGCTCCCAAATTTGATGTATAACCACTATAACACGGAGACGATCATTTCTTGTTTAGAAAGAAAATACTTCTATATCGTGAGGCAACATTTGGTACCGAAGATGTGGTTAGTGGGGATGAAATAAGTATTGAACAAAATATACGGGTCAGTAAGAAAGCGAAAAAAAAAGGTTATATAAGTCTTATACAATCTTGATATCTAAGGGCAATTCGTACATTTTATTCTCATAAGTGCGATTTGTTACGTGTATACGAATGTAAAAGACGCCGACGCAATCTTAACTTAAACAAGTGGAAGACAGTGTTGCAGAGGTAGAGCATCGGCATCTCATGCCATATGTCCCGGGTTCGAATCCCGTGATGAGCGGGTTCTGCTTTTGGGAATTTTCCACATAAACGGCAAGAGTACTGGTTAAGTCTTCAGGAAACAGACATCGAGCGTGACAACAAACAAGAAGCCCACGAGGGCCTATGCTCTACTGGCATGGATCTGGCTCTTTTACAAAAGAAACCAATCTGTCATCAATATTTAACTGCCATCTAAGTTTGGTGAAGATCAAATAGTAAATGGAGGCACTATTGTGTTCAGAAGCTGTATTATAGCAGTTTTGACAATTTCAAGGGCCATAATCCAGTGCATAGACGGATCTGGCTGGCTTTCGAAAGGAACGAAACTCACATCAACATTTAACTACTAACTTAGTTTGGTGAAGGTCAGATAGTAAGTGGAGGCTCTATTGTGTTCACAAGCTGTATTA
>JAUELF010230634.1:0-13592 GCA_031471495.1 Clinocardium nuttallii
AAATATGTTTGAAGTCGTCTGCTGCAGAATTGTCGTATGAGGGAAAGGGTTAAAGGGAACAATTGGTAACCCTATGCATATCAACCTGCTCTCCTGAGTGTTCACTGTATGAAGATGCAATTAAACCGGATAGACAAGGCTCGAAAAACATCTTCTTCAAGTTCAAAGAACGAACTATGAACGAAAACGTAAATAGGTTTAACCCATTCCCACAAACAGACTCTTCCTAACGCCACTGCAGCAGACGGCTTTTGAAAACATTGTGTGAATAAAGGAGAAATGAGCAATTTCTCATTTAGTCACAATGTTTTCAACTTAATTTAATAATATAGCTCTTATTTATGGAGTTTGTTGACGTTTTTGTCAAATTTGTTTTCAAAGTCGTCTGCTGCAAAGGTTTAACCCATTCCCACGTGTAAGACGAAAAGAACCTTCACACGTTCCCACATGAAGTCTGTCTGTAGCAGACGACTTTTGAAACGGTGTTACAAAATGCGAAAATACTAATAACGTGCATTTTAGCATTTTGTCACAATATTTTTTACCACTAACTGATAATTACATTCACATTTAAACCCGAGATTTTTCAAAGCTATCTGCCGAAAGGTAGTATGTGGGAAGGGATACTCTTGGGGTGAATTTAATCCAGGGATAGCTACCTGCTAGTTGACAGACATAGTGTATAGTATAGATAAGGTAGAAATGTTGACAGTAACCGGAGATAGCCAGTACAATGAACTCGTACAGGATGATTTGTCAAAATCGTTATAAACCATAGATTGACGGCACTCGATAAAACCCCTTAATTGTGGATGCGCGAAACAACGTCAAATGTTACAAAGATTATTAACTCTTGCAATTTCTCCTTTTGACACAATGTTTTCAACTCTATTCAATACGTATGTCTTCATTTACGGAGATTGGGATGTTTTCAAATTAGTCTGCTGCAAGATGTGCTGTATGTATTTGTTTAAAGGCTACTGGCCCATACACGTATATAATAGTCAATTACAAACACAGCAGTTGGTGTTAGTATACGAGCGAGATTTGCAATTGTGTCTGTTCCAAGAAAGATTTGTTCTAATCTAGTTACAAGGATGTCGATTTTGTGAAAGTGAGCATTCTGGAAAAAGGAGAACAAGCCTTTCAGCAATTTCACCCTTTTCCACCACACTAATCCTTCAGGTCAAATGCATACGTATGCATACACACACTAACACACACATACAAACAGTTATGTGAATATGTAAAAACATATGTACTTATATATATATATTACATTTATACGACCATCTATTGCACAATTGTTATCAATACCAATAAACACTATTTCAGAATGAAATTTTGAGGAGTGAGAAAACAACTGAAGAGAGCGATGACCGGGTCGTTTTGTGATGCAACAATGCATAAGTATGTCACACGTCTGACACAATAATCCATAGAGTGTGCCAAGTGCAACAGACTTTTAATCCGCCATGTCAGCAGGTGCACTATTGGTTTTATCGACAATGTCGTGATCCTATGTTAACTATATTATTTAGAATAATTGTGTTATACAAGGTCTTAACACTAAGCTGCTGTGAAGCCGGCACCCTTCTCCGTTCTATACTTGACGCTATACTGACGAGATTTCGTACTGCCCAGTTGTTGTCCAGCTCTCTAACATCGACAGTCACTGTTCTCCAACGATGTCTATTTTGGACTAAACAAATCAAACCAAATTGTTCGCACTACATATGCTATAAAGAGTTCGAGAGAACACACCCAAGTGGAAATTGTGCCTGTTAATCTAGCATTTGTAACGCTTCGTATTGGATTAATTTGTTTCCCAATATTGCTTGTAGTAAGTAATTATTGTGACTAAATACTGTCTAGGTCAATGACGCCTTGTTATACATATTTTCGGACACTTCATAACAATACAATATTAAGTTACAGGATTTAGGTTAATAGCAGTGTGCAATGTATTACGTGAATAATACCTTGTGACCTGTGAAGAAAATAACATTCTGAAATGTTGACCGTCCATCTCAGTTTGTTTGGTGTTTTACGCCGCTTTCAACAAGCTTTTAGTTTAAATGCAACGTTTCATGGATAAACTACCAGTTCTACTGGTCCATTTACCCTTACACAGCGAGTCAGTCGTAATGCTAACGTCAAAAAGGGAAACCAATTACAAGCATTTGAAATACGTGCTTTGACCCGGTCGGGGATCGAAACAGCGACCACCCACGGCTGAGACGGTTAAATCTAATTTCGCCATGCTAATACTTTAAAATCAAAGCGCCGATGGCACTGTAATGGCGAAAGTATAGTAATATACAAATATAGGCATATATGATTATCGTTCAGCATTGATTGCTAATTGACTCTTGAACTTACAGACGTGTATAACGTGTGTACACACTGACATAGTGTCCTGCTTTTAAACCTTTGTAAACCAGTCTTAGCATCTAGACGCTTTCATATATTGCAACAACTACAACATATAATCAGTATTGCGTGTTATTGATAGAACTTTTTGGAATTTCCAGATGCCTTCTACTGCGTCATTGAGGTGTTTTGAGTATCATGATAGTTCTTTGTAAGGCAGATAGAACGCGCAATGATATTTATTATATGCCCAAACATAAAGAAAGGTAATATTTACATATTTAACTCTATGAGGATATTATCTTGATACATCTCAAATCTTAGTATCAATCCGGTACCAAAGTAGCACTGACATGATTATTATTAATCGTGTCTGTGCATCACTGATGGGACTATATATTTGGCGATTTAACGGAAGTAGGTTAATTGGTTTCAATTACTGAATAAATGTTATTTTGATCGTTGTTGTTGTTTCCGTTAGCATTGTGGCGATTGTCAAACCAATCGCCACGCAAATATATATGTATATATATTTTTCTGTATTAACGTAATCTGTGCATAGTTTCTAGTTACATAAAAATCAAATATGCATAAATTAACAAAATCAAGAATGTAAAATAAGCATGTATCCGTTATCAAGAAAACATGCACAACAAGCAAAGACAGAATATCATGACCATGATACTGCTCTTGATTTCAAGCAAATAGTATGTCCGCAACTAAGCAATTTTGCCATTGTTTATCTTTCTGTTATTTCTATATCAGGCTCGTGCATATGACTGGTTAAGGTCGTTGCCATCCTCTCTTATACCTTACAATAACTATATTGTTTGAAAATATATGTTCGTACAAATTCATCGGCATGTCAACTTGTTTCATTGTGACTGTATACCATAGAATCACTTCCGTGATTTCAACACGATATTGATCAGTCAAATGATGTGTTGATCTTTATTGAATAGGCTGTATGATTGGTGAGAGAAGCGATGGTAATTGTGACAAATTGACCTATACAATAAATAACCGTTCTCTCAGAAAAGGGGTCTTCAGGCCGAGTCAGCTGATTTGGGGTCACGTTGTCAGAGCGAATAATGGAGACCCTGGCGAGTCTATGCATCCACACAGTTCCATTAGAGCCTTGTTTGCCTGTCCTTATTTACTGTGGTCCCAGATGCATCTTTAAATTACTAAACTAACAGTGTAGATGTACTAGTTGTACACAAATTTACCATTAAATGATGTCAGAACGAAGAGGAAATAGGATACAAAGTAGCAAGGCGCGAATCATGCATATATTATTTCTCAGAACCATTTTCGTTTGACACAGCAATATACGTGATTATAGTGTTTGTTATATAATTTACATAATTGTCTATGTCCTAGTTTAGAGAGCTAAACGTTGCCGCACGAGTGTGAAATAGGTCAGAAGATAGATAAATGTGACCAATGACCTATAATAACGAATATATGTACAGGTTTGATTTAATTTGCATTCTGTATATTCCTAAAATTCAACGTTGATAAAAGCTTGACTACATTATAAACGTAATCGAACAATTTTCTACTTCAAATTTACCGCATGGTCTCCGTAAGTCCCCCATCATATTAAGTTTAGATTGGATGTTAAATGTTTTACCCAGAAAACACCATGATATAACTGAAATACTGTTAAAAGCGGCATTAAAAATGCAATTCAAACACAACGAATACTATCTAATTTTAAAAATGCAATTCAAACACAACAAATACTATCTAATTAAATTAGTTCTTCATTAAATGAGTTTAAGGGCAGTATGTCACTAAATGTACGTTTAATGTATGACGAACGATTGCATACATGTATGAGCTAGCAAGTACGTATATCAATTTATTTTACATGACAACTTTATGATTTTATGATACCAATTCGTAATAAATAAGGTCAGCATACCAGCAGGGTATGCCAGATAATTTACAATTGATAGTGGTCATTCGTTACTTACAAATTCATCAATAAAATGAAATGACATACATTCCTGAAAAGAGCAAATATTAATTAAGACAATACATAATGCGTGTTACGTTTGCGCTTTTTAAACAAGGAAACGAAGCTTTAACACCTGTAGCCTTAACATATACTTAGAGTTTAAACGTAACGAAGATGATACGTTATGGTAATGTGTGACATGACTATACACAATAGTATTCAAGTCTTAACTATTTTATCATTTGTACACTCCTCATACAGCTTATATAATAACATGTACGTTATAGTGCTAAACAGTTTATCACCAGTTATAGGAAATAAGACCTTTCAGTTTCAACAAACGACTCTAAACAAATAAACATGATGTCTTAAAATCACCTCATTTCATAATCCCTTATATTGGTATAAGACAGTGCGTTACAAGGTTATGCCTATAGTTATGCAAGGACTATCAAAACTAATTATGTGCATTAAACGGGTATACATATCATTATTCCCACAGTAAATATAAAATTGGGTACCAAACACCCACCGAAGAACGTTATTAAATATACTATATGATTGGTGAGAGAAGCCATTGTAATTGTGACAAATTGGCCTATAAAATATATGAACTTTAATTCAGAAAACTGGTATTCCTGCCGATTCATCTGATGACGTTGGGGGTCTTGTTGACTTTCATACGACCGTTGTCACATTTAAAGCACTTACACTGTTAAGGTTCATCATACGCAATGAACGTGAACACGTTTTGCCCTTTTGTGGTGTTTATAAAACCGTTATTTTAAATCTGAATGACCTTGTCAAATACTGGTATCGAACACCATTTTACTAAATGGTTATTTCTCTATAGGGCACACTGTTACCAATCCATCATCTGTTCGTGTTTTTATGTATCATGTTCTTCTTCCATGAAAAGTTTGGTCAATGAGAATAGGTCAGTAATTTGTAAATGTAGGACATAGTTATTAAATTGTCACATTTATCAATTATTTCTTATTAATTGATATGTGTCTTATTTGGGTTAATAAACCAACGGACGGGTTTGTTTCCAGTGAATGATTAACGTTTAATATATTATTCATCACGTACAATGACCATGGTGTATAGGCCTGTCTGAATAGTAATGACCATAGGATGACCATGGGATAGATAAGTATCACATTGTCTAGAATGTCTTTACTTTTTGTTTTCTTTTATCTAAACGCAAACATTTGCTACTGTTTCATAAATACGTGGTTATAGTTGAGAGATGCTTATCAGCATACTATCTCTATATGTTCGTGTGATTTGCCTAACATTTATTATCCTAAGATTGACAGGAATGTAACGAAATATGCCTGTCATACATTGACCTGTATTTGCATTGACAATATATATATTAACCTAAGAACGTGTTAGGCTTATTTGATGTGTAATTTAAATGACATTTCCAGTTTTGAAGTTTTTCATTTACATTAGCATTTGAAAAATGTTATGTTAAGACATAAGCAAGAAACAAAAGGCTAAATTGGAATTATTTTGACAATATTATGATATATTATTTCAATGCTCTTTATTGATATTCGCAGGTGTTTTCCCTTCAACATATTTTTTACATAAATATCACAAAAATGCTATGTCCTTTTTTAATTATTTCCAAAATTACTTACTCACTTATCCCTTTGGAACTAATATAACTATACCGTCTCGGGTGACCGAGGTCGTGAACTCGACTCCTGGCAGGTCCAAACAAAAGACTTTATACATGCTAGTGATATATTCCCCTCCTAGGCGCACAGAAAAGTGGTTTTTTTCTTGACGACTGCATCGCTGGTGGGAGGCTAATCAGACCAGTTGTACTAATACAAGTACCCAGTAAACGCCGTCGTATACCCGAAAATTTGTTGAAAGCGCCGTAAGACATCATACAAGGAAATCACATTAAATAAGTACCACGACATGTGGCAATGTTGTTGCCGTCTCCGTGATGATCAATACTACTATGCAAGGATCATTGATTGGAGGCTATCGAAAACCGTTCCCAATACAATTAACGTAAACGTGCACGTCAAATGATATGGACTCGGGGTGTTTAGGCACATGGCATAGCGATGTATTAATTAACATACTGATTGTCTGACGAGTCGTAAAGTATTCTGATTGATTGATTTAAGCCATTAACTTGACATCGTTTTTTTACGACATAGCAACGTTCAAAGGAGGTGCAGACGAATTTAATTCACTCACATTTCGTGGTTAATGTACTACATCAATTGCATTTGAATAACAGTTAGGTACTTTCAAATGAGAGCGGTATATCAATGCACGTATGACATATTTTAAAATGTTACAAGTGGCAATAAGGCCTTGTTCTAACATTGGCCGGGCGGATCTGACAAGCTCAAAATCGAAGAATAATTGAGCTGTTTCACGAGAAACCCAACATTATGGACCGATACCTCAGGGGGATAGAGGTATATATGATTCACGAAACAGACAATCAACAGGATGCGAGCTTTGTTTTTCAGTGTTAGCCTGAACGGCATGCTTAAGCTTATCCGGGTCGATACCTTAGGCAGAGTCCACCATGTTGGTTTTCCTATGGAACGACTCCATTTAACTTGATGCATCTCTGATTCAGTATATTCACTTTCCAAACATAATGTGGCAATCGTGTTTCTCGTCCATCTTAAAACATAATAATTGATGGAACTGTGTCATTGCATTGCGGTATTAACACTGTTACAGGATGTTAAAACGACCGATTTACAAATCGACTAGTAGATTATTGAAATGCAGTTTTGGCCGTGTGACATTTCTCAATAAATCATTGAAACCTTTAAGTTTGATTTATATGCGTCTTACAAATGTTGTGATGCTATATAAACAGATATAGTGTGTTTCTCGAAAGCCAAAAACCTTTTAATTTATAAATAAGCTTCTTCGAAATTACCATCGCTTGTATGGCTTTCCAAACCATTGACAAATAACGGTATTTACAAATGTTCCTCATATTCAAATCAAAGTCGACATGAGTTACAAATTAAGAGACAACCATTTAAAATTTAAACGACCTAGATAGGGGAGATATGCAATAAGAGTGTGGAAACTGATTGATTTCTGGTGTTTTGAACCGCTTTCCACATTGTTTTCAGTTCTATCCCGACGTTTCCTGGGTAGGTAAACAGACACCAGTAATTCAGTCGTAATGCTAATCACGCAACGCGGAGCACCATGGAGGGCAGCCTTTAATACATTTCTTTAATATGCCGGTGATCGAACATACGACCTCCAGCACCGAGGCGGGCACTCTTCCACTACACCACCGATAAGTTGTTAGATCATGAATTGACAGGACTTATCTATAACTTATAAAAAGCTGCGTTTACAATATAAACATGGATAACACTGGCATAACTATGTACGTTACTTTCAGATATTAATTATATCTTTGAAAGGGTGATGGGAGCCATTATGATACAAGGTTAATGAATGATCTATGTTAATCTATGTCATCCACATTATATGTGTGAAGGTTTATATCATACTTGTCAAGCGTATACAGATCAAACGGATAAGGGTGCGAGTGGGAAATAGTGTGGTTGTATTGACAATTTGTTTAATTACATAGGCACGACAGTAACAATTGATTATGTATTTGATAAATGGTGGCCAAAATCTGTCATTTCAAATGTCAGCCGAATACAATGTCAGTAGTTTTAACTAGTTCAGTGACATTCTACGCAACAATACCGGAAATGACAATGTCAGTTTTTTGACGTGCACTGAAACTGTATATCTGTTCATGTAGGCGTATACATGCGTGTGCCAGATGAATCTCATACTAATGATTTTAGTTTGGCTTACTTGACATGAAATGTTTGCTTTCGTAACTGTGATATCAGTGAAGATTCAGTTCAGTCTCTCCTCTGTTCGTAATATTGTAGAACAAGCCTTCTGTAATCACCTGTTGCGCAGTTATTACAAGAAACCTCTGAAGATCGGCTTTCTTATGGCGTGGCTAAATCGTCAAGAACATCTAGTTAAATTACATGTTACTCACTATTATTACACGTGACCTTTTCTACAAAATTCCAGTAAACTATTTACCGACGCCTGAAGCAGGCGACAATGGTGTTATATTGTTGGAACATAATAAAATGTACAATAATCACCAAATGTTTCCTTATCAACATTTGAGCCGTCCCATGAGAAAACCAACATTATGGTCACTCCGTAATGTATCGAGCAGATCAGCCTACGCAGTCCGCACAGACAGATCCGGGCCGACACATTCCGTCTAAGGTGGATAGAGGTATAGAGTAATTATTCATAAAACAGAAAATGCACAGGTTGCGAAAAGTGTCTGTCCGGGTTAGCCTGCGCGTCATGATTAGGCTGATCCGGATCGATACTTATAACGCACAGTTCACAATGTTGGTATTTTTGCGGGACGGCTCATGTTCCTTTTATACATTTAACTGTGTAGGAACTTGTCTAGATATATACTCATTTACTCAACATGTTACTTATGTTGATAAATATTCGAAACATTATGAAGCAGCTTTCACATTAAAGGTTTAGGATAAGTAACAGAATATATACACATTTAAATGAAACAGTTTTCACATTAAAGGTTTAGGATAAGTAACAGAATATATACACATTTAAATGAAACAGTTTTCAAATAACGTTTGTGAGGACACATATCATTCACTTTTCATTCATTACGTGATCTATGATAGTGTCATTCATTTAGTCTATAAATAGAACATATGTATCACTACAATTTTTAAGCACCCCTTTAGCATCAAAAAGTCAGGAAAACTTGGGATTGTAGGATATCATCACAATATATCATCGAGAACGAAAAACAAGGTTAACAATCTAAAATAAGTGTGGGCGAAGAATGTTGTTAAACATTTAGACATATCAGATGTTTACGATAAACAATCAAAAGGTCAACGAAACGAGGTCAATAATCTTTATAAATACCCTAGCGCACTTTTCTATTATTGGCGGTAGACCAACACACGTCAGAATTGTCACTTTCGAGTTGGAATGAAGGATAACATACGCAATACTGCGGACATCCGATAAAACCCTTAACGTGTTCCTGTGTTAAAGGTGAAATATTAAACCTTATATTGAATCGTTTTATTCCGTAACTAACCCTTTTCACGTACTGAAGAAATTAAGGTATGTATAAGGGCTTCTGCAGCAAAAATATTCTGAAGGGTCAGTTGCAAGAAAAAAAAGATAATAAAAAGGACAAATTTCTTCTTCTCTCATAATGTTTTCATCTCTATTCAATGCTTTGATTTATAGAGATTACCCATATGTGTAACTTATAATGGTGTCAAATTATCAGTGCGGTAGATTCTTTGTATGCAGGTACTTTTATGAATGTAAAAACATGGGATATAGTCTTATGTTGGTTTAATAACAAGGTTACTATTTCCTATACCTAATTGTATTGGTTGGAATGATTATAAATAAAAACAAAAACTCCATGCTAGTCAGAAACCATTTATAAACTCTTCGGAGAGAAAGGGCTTACATAAAAGTTTAGATATTTGATTATCAAAACAGATTGACTCATAATTTTGCTTGTATAAAATATAGTCAAGGCAAGTATGCAAAGAATACAGAAGATTGAGAATTCTTGAGATCAATCAAGCTCAGAATGCTTCAAAGCATGTAAGTGTCTCTAAAACATCTTTAATTCACTTGAGCATACGTCAGTTTTTTCGAAATTATGCAAAACACATTGCACTTGCAATATTCAGACATACGATATAATGTCTGTACTGTTGTCATACTTATAAGGAAATTAATCTGAACCAGCCAATACTGGTGGTTCGGTAAGTTTTACCGACGTATTCTCTGTCCATTACATTTATAAAAGCAATGCCAATTTTGCAAAGATGATACATACAGAAATAAACCAATGCCCCAAGGAATGTGCAACAACACTTTGCAATTAAAGACTGAAACAGAAAAAATCCTCACGAAAACCTAGTAATGTAATATATTTTTGATACAAAAGGACATAATGAAGTCAGTTGGCACGTTTGGCAGTAACATTCAATGTCAAATAAACAAAGATAAACGTATTACTGGAGTAAAAGGTATGATTTCGTGGGGATGTTTTCCATAATACAGTAAGAAGTTCAGCGACCTGTGTCATTAGACATTATTGGTTCTTATTCTATTTATCTATGACTTACTTCTCAACTAAAATAAACTTGTTTTGGGTTTTTAACTTTTTATTTTATATTTACCACATGGGAAGTTTTATGTTCATCTCATTTTTATTTATTTTTCAAATATACTTTATGTATGTTAAGTGAAATGAAGATATACGTACATAGGATCCTCTATATTGGATTATTTGGAGAAATAATCCCTTTTTTACGGGACTTTCAATAATATCTACTTGTAAGAATTTACGTAACTTAAAATATCGTTTGCGAACATAGCAGATCAAGATCGTCCTACGCATTCGTGCAGCATAATATTGGTCTATATTGATTGCTATTCAGTAAGTTGTATTCAGTAAAGACCTAAATATTTAGAATGTGTTAGAAACCAGTGATGATGATACTAGCCCAAGGAATTCAGCGGTATCAGTCGTATGCAATTCATAGGAATAGTTTGTGCTCCATACCAATTTAAACAACTATTATTGATATATTACTCGACAAACCTACAAGTCGTTCCAGTCTCACGTGTGTCTATATTGTTCGTTGTTTAACCATTCGTCAATTATATGCAATTACTTCATCTTAGGTATTAGAACACGTCCAAGTGACAAAGACGATGATGCCGATTACCGGTATTCCTCAAAAGCTGAGAGGTATACGATCTGCTTTGTCACACTATATACTTGTCAAAAGAGGAAAAGAAACCAGGATTATATTTTGTTTTAATTTAAAAGACAACAACGGATTAAATGACCTCAGATAGAGATATTGCAAACTGTGTTGATTCGGAATCTTTCTGTATGCATGAATCGTCGCCGTTTGCATAACATGAACATCCCTTTTGAAAAAGTTAACCCAATGTGATATCAACTTCATGCAAGGTGAAATGCCTTGTCTTAAATGCATTCAGATCGGTTTTGTATACTTTTCAATTCCCTAGTTATTAAGTAAAGTCTCTTGTTGTAGCATCTCTGAAAAGCAGATTTTGAATGGTAGTAAGAATGCATTATTATGATTATACATATAAAAACTGAACATGCATACACGAATAGTTTTCTGTAGGAAAAGATAAGACCGAAGACATATTCCAACACCATTAAGGGTAAGGTCCTTTAAGGGTAAGAGGCGATTGACCGGTTTACAATAATGATGTTTCGTGATAACAATACAAATAGAATAGCCTTGTTTTCAAGTACCGCCTAGAAGTCAAATATGGTAAATTCTGTGCGTAGAAAAACTGGCGTATATCATTTCCATACACGAGGGCTTGTTGTGATGAGGTCGCCAGGAAATAGGTTGTGCACTTCTTGTGTAGCGCGTGATCCTTATAACGCCACTTTAAACGAAACATCCTAAACGTTCTTAGAATGGTTAGAAAGGTTAGAGTATTTGCAGAACATGTTGTTTCTTAATGCAAATAAACTGCGCCTAGCGTTGTGAAATCGTCCACTGAGAACAAGATTCAACTTGATAATGCACGTGTTTGGATATGTGCACCAATTTCTGTAGTTGACAAAGAACGGCGACGACGTTTTGATCAATAGGTAGTGATATTTATACCCAAGATATATTGGTCATTTGAACCGTACCACACATTCGGTGCGAGCAATGTTTGAGAATCCACGAAGATGAAATGGGAAGAGAGTGACATCAGTTGAAAAGCTTACTCCATAATCGATGTACACTTATTAAATTTAATCGTCCGTAGGATAACTGACGGCCAAGGCACACAGTGTGTCTCAGCATAGCTATGCTTTCTTTGCAATGAAACAGGTGTTCCAATGGGTTTGTGATGTTATTTGATTTCCATCAGGAGATATATTGACAGTTAAATAGACAATTAAGGATTTGCCTTTGAATTGATGATATATATATAGTTATCATGATACTATCTGCAGTTGAATAAACTACAATTTATATTATAATCTAAACAAATGTCATTGCCCTTTTAACTGACAATTTACACGTCTTATTGTCTCGATTGTCCTTCCAATACAAGGCATGGTTATTTAAATACTAATATAACGTACATTTATTTGGGTGTTGAACCTTGTAAGCAGGTAGGTGTTTCCCGATAACTTTATGGGATGGAAAGCAATGAATCCGACATTGTCCACTGCGTTGATAATCTACATCGTCGTCTGACTTAAGGTATAGATAGGCAATGAAAAGGAGGTTGGACTCAAATAATTTCTTTAATTTGTATTGCCGGTCGAGAATGGTTGATTGTTTGGTGTTTAACGCCGCTTTCAACAATTGTTCAGTTATATCACGTTGCATTGGTACTACTGGTCCATTTATTCTGACATCAGCCAGTCTATCATAATACTGACCCCGCAACCCTGAGCGCCAAGACATCCATTACTACCTCCGGCTCCCAGGTTGGACGCTCTTAACAACCGAGGCGGTCCTCCGTATAGAACGGACGTTGCATCCTAGGTATAACACGTGGCTCACATATAGGTAAATGTAAACCCTCTCTCTGGCTCACAGGCAAGGCTTAATTATACATAACAAGTCATTCAAATGTTAAGGACAAGTATTTTGTCATACGCAGAGGTAGATAAAAAGTAGAAGTAAATATGTTTTTCCTAAGAGAGTATGTTTACCGCCTCAATTAGTTCTACAATAAGTGTAGGATACAACCTTGATCTCCAATGACAATTGTCCTTTGAACATTGCCATGGGGTTGAATTGAATTGAAATTTGCGTTAGACCGCTGACATTGGACTTGGAAATACACTAGTTGCCAGGTTGAAAATGATGTTCACACCAGGGGATATTTTCTCCAATCCTCTTATGTATTGCTTCGCAATCCCTAACAATCCCTAATCGAGCAACGTCCTCACGTCTTTTGAATAAACAACGCCATTGACAGACCTTTACATAACAACTCCCGCCAATTGTTGTCTAAATATCATTTGCAGTGAACATTAAAACCCTTTAGACTCTTCTCTACATCATTCTAGAGAAATTATTATTAGCCCTGCCGGGTAGCTCAGTTGGTAGCGTATCTGACTCGTGATCTGGAGGTCATGGGTTCGATACCCGGTTGAGGCGAACAT
>JAUELF010230645.1:0-13591 GCA_031471495.1 Clinocardium nuttallii
TGCTTGCGATTGACTACGAGTTGGCGATCCGTAAGGACTCGTAAGAAAATCCGTGTATGTGAAGGGGGTATTAGCTAGCTAAGCGTGATAAACACTTCCAGGTAGACATCGATAACCGAAACAAGATATTCAGTACGATAAGGTGTTTATATAGGGCGTTTCCTGACCATACTATTGAAAGACCCTGCTCAGGGTTATTGGATAAGCATTAAGACTGACTGGCTGGTGTTAGGATAAATTGACCAGTAGAACACCGTGATACAACTGAAATATTGTTAAAGGCGGTATTAAAACAGTATATTTGAGCTTTCGACTTAAGAGGAATAAACAATGGCAAGTAGGTGAGAATTAACCCGTGGCTATGACTTCAGTCTTTCGTAATATGGTGGTTTCCCAACTACTAGCTGGCTGCATATTTGTTTTCATATTTCAAACTCACTGTTAACTTCGCACACCAAGTAATTGTTTAATGTACATGAAACAATGTAATAGCGGTAGTCAGCAAAGCTTAGACAACTGCTTATCGATCTAGTATGGATTGTACGGATATGCGATGTCTGGCAGCGTACATCACCGAAGGCATAACTATCAAATTTGAATCATTTTAATGCGCATATTTTCAAACTTAAGTAATGGATCTCTCAATATAATTGCTGCCAATTAATATTTAGACAATAAGAATCATGACCATTACTATTTGTTGTACATTCGTTTGACTATTTATTGTTCGAGACTGTAGGTTGTTTTTTCACAAAAGAAGATGTTCGGTCGATGGCGTCTGCAGAACAAGATGAATGTTTATATCTATTGGTTTACATGGCATCTAGAGTTATGCTTGGACCAAAACGTACAATAAAACAGACAAAATAGAATTCTAGATCATGTCAGACTGTGTATGTACAGGTCAATATTTTAAAATAAATTTGGCTGGGGACCGTTTATAAGATTGCTATGTTCCTGAATATTCATTGAGTATATGCGTAGTGCAGTCGGTAACGTTTTATTTGTACAATTTATAAACATGACATTTTACCTACTCATTTGTAATATTGTTCGTTCATTTTCATTTTCATTTTATTTTATTTATTTTCTGGGAGTGAATGAGTGAATCAAGGTTAGTTCGACCGTTAGTTAAAGAGTGTAATTAGCTCACATAACGATTCAGCCGTATTCTTTGTTGCACTTTACGAGTGACGAGCTGTTAATTTATTAATGTAAACAACATTATACCGGCATAAAAGCTCACGAAGACATATCAGAATAGGGAAATAAAACATATTATCTGCTCGATAAACGCAAAGAAAGAAGCTGCTACAAAGCTGAATATGTAAATCATCAGATTCCTTAAATAATGAATTATTGATTGGTTTCTCATGACTCAACACATAATGCTACCCTTCTCTTGCAACTGGCTATTTTCCCACATAATATATCGGTGCCCATTAGTGTTTTTATTGCTTCTTGTTCAATTAGGTTTTTAAACTGTTTTCAACATCATTTCAGTTATATCACGTAGACGGTTCACTTATTCATGGTCTTTTGGTAAATAAACCAGTACTATGCTAGGAAATGTACATTGACCATGGACAGTGTGCCATAACTATTGTGCCGCAAGTATTGATCGAACCCTAGACGCTCGAAACAAACCATTCGGCCACGCACGGCGGATTACCCTCGTCATAATGACTATTGTCATAATTCTTTTGAAAATTAATTCTGATCGTCCCTTGAGGCACTGCATATCCCTAATTCAACCAATAGTTCTGGAACCTTAAAGTAAAAGAATCTCCTGTTTATATATACATTTGGCCCAATCAACTCCGGCAGAGTCACTTATTGCGTGTTCTGTCATGTCGCCTTAAGGGAACATCATGTTTAGCAAAACCAGGTTCCTCTTCATTAACAGGATGATTTACAACAGCGTCGGCTTCATCCATCTCTGCACGACCTGCAATCATCACAGGTCCACATTCTCCATTCTCGGATCCGCTGCTCTGTGTGGGTAACAAAGCTTTTACGATATCCTGCTGGACGGGATCATGTTCTTGTTCTGAGACTGTACGAGTCGTTCAATATTTCGAACAATCTGTAGTTCGCATCTAAATGTATACATTAAACAACATGTATACTAGTATGTTTTTGAAGAAAAAAACTGTTTTGAAGTGTTTGTACATAGATTTGTCTATTTACACCCGTTTCACACTGAAGAAGTCGACTCAGAAAATATCAGCTGAACCTTTTTTTTTAAAAGATTATTTAATAAAAGTTTGCATTTTAGAATATAGAAACACAATTAAAACAGTGAACATTCTCATGACCGGCATATTTAAAGTCAAATGGGACAGCACAATATTATTCAAGATAAGATAGACAACACTTGCGAACTTGTTGATAGTTCGTTGGTGGATCAAATCCGCCGTTTTCACATGTAAGTGTTTAGTTTGCGGATAATTCATATCCGAAAAGACACCAGTGACTATGTTTACTAGGTTGCAAATAATACGCAAACTGAATAGACAACACATCAATTGTAGAAAGCTAAATCGTCTTAAGTTGATAAAGAGTGTGTGTTAAACATGAAATATGTGAATTGTATATGGAGTCACAAAAGATAATTTGCTAAAATTGCAACCGGTATAAGAAAAATCATGAATTAGTATTTGAATTCGTCTGCAGAAGACAACGTTACGATATGTCGTAACAAATGGGAAAATGCCCATAATGCTTCAGTGGTAACCGGTGTAAGTAGACAGATCTTCAAGACTTTGTTTTAAAACTTCCTTCAATAGAATATATATGCTGTCTTACGTATATGTTTAGATCTGAACTGAAGCTTGTTTGTTAGCACTCTCTGTACGCAAGATGACCAGCGGAGCCAATAATTAGGAATGTATGTTATTAGAAAAATGAGAATAAAAACGATTATAAGAATATTATTATCAAACCATAGTGATAGTAAAGATAACAATACTAGTGTTAGTAAAGATACTGATGTGATGGTTATAATATAATGATGATGGTAGTATTAGTCTGCCTGATATCTCTAACTATTTTCATATGCTAGATGGTTTCTACGAGATGATCCTTACTGATAATAAAACGCACATCCAATGGCAGAAAGGGAGGATACAATGATCCATAGAAAGCTTCTTTTCATCATATGGAAAAGTACATGAATTATATGATGCCGCGACGGATATGACGTCACGATGTCCTGACGACGTTTCCTCAACACGATTTGATCTCTTCAACAATGGAATGGGCTGCCCTCAAATTTTTATTTTTTTCTTCAATCTTGATGAAGATTATGTGTTCTAAAAATTTATAATTATATATAACGTGTTTTACTGTCTTTCTTCCCTTTGGAAAACCTTAAGATAAACTGAACGGGTTTTGACCTTTTACGTGTGATGTGTCATCTGTAATGGTGGCGTCATTGTATTGCAAATAAAGAATAAAACGGCAGAAAGTGTAGTAAAAGAAAGTTTGACTCGTACATGAGGGTCTAAATTTATTTATTTATTCTCAGCGAAACGATCCCTAATTAAAACGAACTCAACTGAAACTTTTATAGTTCCCACTTTGTTCGTCCTTGGTACTCACGTTGAACATGGAAAACGTTTTAAAAGTGTAAAAATCACGGTTTAAGATTAGTTATGCTAAACAATCAAAATTATGTCATGAACTAAATTGTCCGTGTTACTATCTTTTGGAAATATACTTGTTACCTGTTTGACAGTAAGTAGATAATACACAGTTAGCACATTTATTTTTTACATCGATCGCGAAACAAGCTTTCAGCTCATATTAATAACGCACGATGTCTGCTTCCTGGAGACTTAACCAGTACTAGCGCTGTTTGTGTGGAAATATCCCAAAGTCAGGACGCGCTCATCACGAGACTCGAACCAGGGACCTTTGATACGAGAGGCCGAAACTCTTCCTCTGCACCACTGCCTTCGAGTTATGATGGGTAACATGTAATGTGTGTTTGAAATCCATAATATATGATATGTAAACATAATAAAGTCAACATCATAAAGACCGACAGATAACAACACTTCATTAAAACTTCCTTATGTGTTGAATGTTCACACTTACTCCATTGAAAATATCAATTTTGTGAAATAATTTCAAAAATCAAATTCAGTGTTAATACACGTATACAGATAGTTTGATATAACTAAGAATTATGTAAGGTCAAGGTCAATGTCAGTGTCAAGGCATTGTCCATACCATACACACTTTTCAATAATTTTTTTAACCCTCTTCCGCATAACAAATATAGTGCAGACTACTTTAAAAACAGGTATTGACAAGTGTAGTATAGGAAAGTTTTGTATTAGAAATAGTTGAAAATATTGTGGAAAAAGTCGTCTGCTATATGTGCGTAAAATTGCGTCTGCATTTAGGGAAAGGTTTTATATTGCATAAATATTCTGTTCCTATTTTCCCGGTTTATATGTAGTAAATAGGAGGACTCATCTCAAAAAGTCAAAATATTTTCTTCTAACAAAGGTCTAAGTATCAGAGTATCCTTTCACGCCAAGTGGTCGACGAATGGAACACACATTCGTTTTCAAAAGATACAACCCTTCATCTAAAAACGGTTTAGAATGATATATTATCTTGTTTTTATTCAGTTTATTGAATTAACTATATACTTACTCTGTAATTGTTCATCTTGAACAATGAAATATTTAAAAACAGCCAGCTTAAGCAACACGTTGAGCGCGTTACTCTCATGCTGGAACACGCTGTTACACGCTTAGGCAAACATAATTGTTTCAACATGCCTAGAATTGTTCAGCGCTTGCCAGCGTATGACTGCACACGCTGGCAAACGATGGAGGGTCGTTACTCACGCGTCGAACGCGACAGGCGATCGTTACCAACCGCCATTCACACGCTGGTATACGCTGCCGACACGCTTGAGATTACAACACGAAGAATGATGAATTACAGACGTAGCACGTCGGCTATGTATACAAGATATCACGTTGTCGTTGCAGTATGTTGGCTACTCACCCGCTGGGCTGGCGTACGCTGGCGATATGCTGTCATAGTTTATCTATAAATCAGTAATGCGCTCCTCACACGCTGAGCGCGTTTCTCACACGCTACTCACGCGTAGGCATACGTTATGGACCCGTTATCAACGCATTATGGACACGCTGGAAGCATGGTTCCGCTTGACTCTTTCCCTGAAAGTTCAGCGTTTGTCAGCGTATCAACTATTTTTAACGCGCTACTCACGCGTTGGGCTAAAACGTTTTGGTGTGACTGGGCCATTAACAGAATAGTTAAAAAAATGTTTTTGAAGAGGAAACGATTCTGACACACCCGAGGAATTAATAATAAAGAAAGTCAATAAGGTAACATATACACAGTTTACCATATTATTATAGAATTATCAATATATCGATTAATAATAATATGTCTGTACCCCTGTATGTACCCCGTTATCCCGGATAAGTGATAGGTGTTAACCTATAGAAGTCGACGTATCGAGAACATACCATCCGAATAACATTTAAGAATTAAAATACCATGTCCTTATCACATAATATGATCTATCTGTAATCCTTTCCCTTATACAGCAACGCTGTAGCAGACGACTTGAAACGCATATAGACAAAAACATTGACACACTCCATAAATGAAAGACTTAGCATAGCATATAATCGAAAACGTTGTGACAAAAGGAGCAATAGCTCACTATGACTTATTATTCCTGTTGTCGCAATAATGTTTAATAGTTATACGCGTCTACATGGGGGAAACGGTAATATTACAATGTACATGTATGCGTAATGACTTAAATACAAAGAGATGGCTGTCCATACATGCACGTATACTTGTGCAGTCATTAGAATATGTCTCGTATTTCCTCCTGTGTATATGTGTTTAATATTGAGAAACATATCTAATTCTGCTGAAAAAAGCTGAAACATGTAGTGAAAATGAAAATCAATTGTCCGTGTTACTACATTTTGATGTGATTCGTGTTTAAAAGTAACACATATCAACGTAAAGAAATAAACGAAAAACGTGAAATTAACATACCAATCACAGTCCTTTCAAATAAAAGACAAATTGTCATGCAGAGGAAAAATGCATCCATTCTGAGGTTCCAGTGTCAAGAAATCACAAGAAAGAACTACATTTCATAAATGTCACTATAAAGTGACTTTATACATACAGTTTAGTTACACTTTACTTTTTAGAGTGTGCTTGAACTCCGTTATTTATACCGGTAATATAAATCAGTTTATCACGCTTTCAAAAACTTCCTGGTGGATTAAAATAACACATTTTACTCCATATTATAATGGCATCTTTGTTTCAGTAAAATAATGCTATGGTAAAGAAATCACATACACGGAGTTAGAACTATAACTTATACTTTACACATATTGTATTGCTCACAACATATACATACAGAATAAACATTGGAATTAACATTCGATTTACAAATATTTATGTTATTGACGAACGGGTCTTGCTACATGTTCTCACAACGGCCATCCCATTCCCTTTCCAAATTACAATAGAGTCGAAAACATTTTTTAAACGCATTTTCAACTGGAAGAGGGTGATTGTCAGTTAACCTTAAACCAAGTCTATGTATACACAGTGATGATTTTGGAAAGAGTAACTCTTTATTAAACAAGAGATGTCCGACTATTCCATCGATTATTATTAGTTACTGAGATATTGACTGTTAATTTATGCAGTTAAACTCAAAATTTGAACCAACTTTTATAAGAAAAACGAGCTTTAATTTGCAATATATGCAGGATAGAGTTATCAAACTTAAATATTTACAAATATGTGATGATTCGGAAGGGTTGTATAAAGCTCCAATGCGATGCATCCTGTAATTACCTAGATATGGACTAAAAGATCAGATACGATAAGATAATAAATTGTTTATTTACGTGACATGTGGGAAACATTTTTTGGTTAACAGTATGATATAAAACCAGATATGATCACACAGGCCCCTTTGGGCCTATAAGTCACCTATATGTGTATACGTATATACATACTTACGTATTATGATATAAAGTCACAACACATCATACTATTTATAATCCGCAATCGCCAAGTTTAATATCAGATGTTTTCAAAGAAACTTGTTGAATGTAGACACTTTGAAAACGTCGTCGTCAAGGAAGTCAAAATTGTCTTTGAGCTGTGACTATAATAAAACTACCTTTTCAAAGTTAAGAACTCTGTGGCATGTTCATCAGCTGTGCGATGTTTTCAAACCTAGTTAATCCCTTGGTAGAATAAGCTGAGAGTGTGTGGCTGTGTTCAATAGACATAAAAACGTTATCGTTAAACGCGAGAACCAATTTCTTTTCAACCAAACTAAATAAGTTTTCGCAAATAATTACAAGACATGACGAGTTTTCGCAAAACAGGTTTCTATTTCAAAGTATATACCAATCTGATTAGTTATAATACATAGCTGATATCCTCTTTCGATAACCCTTCACAATAAATTTAGCACATTTACGAGGATGATTGTTCAGGTCTACAAATATTTCTAAACGAATATTTATATAAAATCACAGTTTATTAGAAAATTAGTTTCATCCTCAACTTTCCTCGGGTTGCTCTCCAATATACAGTTCTGTCTCGAGTTTAAGCGGGAGAATCCCACACCTAAATTGAGCTACATGTAGCATTGAAGGTTCACATTTTGTCAAATTAAACATTTCTGAATTCGGTCTTAAACTTTCTTTTTTAGCAAATGTTCGACAGACGAATGTGCTTTCATAAACATTATATACAATTTACGAATATTAAGAATCTCTCTGGACCCGAATAGGTGTTCAGTAATGGAGATATACTATAGAAAAATATATTTGAACTCATTCATTGTCGATATACTAAGATTTTAACAATAAGGACAAATTATTGCCTAGATTTATATGAGTGTCTTCGGACTTTAGTCGGGTTAAAATTGAAAAATCGAAATCAGTGAGGTGATGCGCTTCCTTAGTAATTTTAATCAGTTGTGTAATGTACCTGCATTCGTTTGTAGCAGATGATACACTGTATGTATGTATCTTAATTAGTGCGTGTGTTTCATTTAAGCAATTTGATCATTGTAAGTCTTTCATTTTTATATTCAACTGACTTTCGAAGCCAGTTTCGAGGTGTAAACATCGCTGAAAAGAGCGTATACACATTACACAATTTGCATAACAACGTAAAGTTTCGATACTATGTTTGGTACCTTTTTGATAAGCCCTATATCTGAGTCGGTAACGACGCGAGCTGTCAAACCAGGCGTTGTGAGTTCGAATCCATGCTCTGCCAACTTTCTGTTCGACGTATGACAAAAGTCCACCAATGGGCTAAGTATATCTGGAAAGCAGCCCGTCGCTTGAGAAGATTGTTGTGTGGAGTACTGGTGTGAGAAAACCAGGAAACACACTAGTAGGTGAACTAGCCGACGTGATATGACAGATTAATTGTTAAAAACGGCGTTAAACCACAATAAACCATTTTTTTCTCAATTCAACATCAGTTCGCAGTGCAGTTTATCAGATGTTTATACGAGCTGATTCTATATGCATACACATGTTTAAATTGTAAAACAGCCCTCTGATTTTAAGCAGACGACAACATTTCGTTTGACGTCAGCATATATGAACCATCCTTGGTACCCAGTCTATTCATAAAATATATGATATCATTTATGAATAGCCTGGTTACCGATGATGATATTAGCAGACGAATACACATATAAGACCCCAATTCCGCTAACGAATTTTAAACCGCGTGCATACGATATTTATACACATCCTATACGTATAGCAGACGCTTTTATTTTCCTTGCGTGAAAGTTTAGTAATGTTGTACCCTAATACACTTGAGACTGTCAATTCAAGTATTCCCACTTCTTTGTTGGTGAGATACAATGCTGAAAAAGAAGAATAATTGTTAATACTCCAGTCAATGCTATGTGTTTATGTTGAGACGTTATGAGTAATATAAATCTTTTCCTTTGTGTGTAATTTAAACACTTTATTTTACTTGTTTAAACCTACTGATGTAAACCCTGTAGTATGCATACAGACGATTCGTTTGTATTCGATAACATTCATGCACTCGAAGCACTTCACAGAGGTAGGTTTGATCGTTTTATCGAGTATAGTTGGTTTTTAGACGACTGATACGGACATAGTCACCGATTTTAAATTTTAATAGTTTTAGTTTAACAGGTGACTTTTCATCATTCCGAGTTTTTGCAAGGTAGGCAACTAGTTGCAGTTCCTCTAGGATGGTGTATTTGACCTTGGCAGGTCGCATGCAAATTGTTTTGCGATGTGTATGGTTGTAACAGTCCACTATACCCTGTAGTACTGAGGTATACGTGTAATCATCTTTATAAGTAAAGTAACTGTACATCTTATGGAAAGTATCTGACATCATTGTGCTGCATCAGAGACTGAACCTTATACGCTCGAGACCATTGACCTGTCATATAAAGCAGCATGAAGTAAGTAGCTAGTTGCATGCCAATTGCTATGTGATGTGTATGATTGTAACTGTCCACTATACCCTGTAGTACTGATGCATACGCGTAATCATTTTTAGAAGTAAAGCAGCCGTATATCTTCTGTTTGGTGGTTAAGATGGCTCTTTCAGATGAAGAAGCATTGGTTTCGTTCTGCATGGGATAGTATCTGACATCATTTTGCTGCATCAGAGACTGAACAATGTTAGCTCGAAACTCTTGACCTGTAATATAAAGCAGAATGACCCATACATATATTGTATTACCTCATAATATTTATGAAATTAAAACAATTTAGCTTTTGAAGTTGTATTGACAATAACGTGTGTTATGAACATTATATACTTGTAGTTGTTAAGCACATCATAGTTATGCTGTTCGTATCAACACTCTAGACATTTATTTATGGTATGAGATTAAGAGCGACATACCTGTATCGGTCTCGAGCTTGGCGGGGGATCAACCTGACTTCACAAAGATGTCCTTTAATGGTCACACCATATCAACTAAGTCAGTCATCCATGCATTGTCCTTTCCGGCACTAACCACAACCTTTAAAAGCGTCGTCAAACATGTTTATGGAGGCTTAACGTCACGTGATTGTATATGAATGTCCGTATCCATTGAACTCCAAGTTTGTATTTTCGCTCTCTTTGTACAACTTTGTACAATTTCTGAGGACCAGCATAACTGGCAGGATTTTACGGGTCGTAAGAAATAGTCTTTTAATACTGTCTGTACTCGGCTATGGTAAATATACAAATGAAATCATATGTTTATAATACATATATCCTCGACACCGCTGCTTTCAACATCACTTTCATCACCGTTGTCTTCCGACAGCTAGAATAAGTCTTAAGATTGAGATTTATTTTTGTGCAAGATTGATTTAACTGCAAGACTGACAACGTACACACGCATCGAATCAACCTCCGACATGATTTGGCAGTGTATATTACTTACTCCAATTGGAAGCATATAACCTTTCAGTAACTCTCGTTATATTTCCAAGAAGTTACATTGGTCATAATAGTCCATACGCTATTCTATCATCTAGTTTGTATTCTCTTTTATCTCGCCATTGGAGATAAATTGATAGTACGATTGGTTGATGTGTATTCTCTTCTAACGTTGGCCCTGTTCCAATACTACAGATATCCCTAATTTTCTTCAATACCACTGTCGTCGATAGGTTTCCTCTTTTAAATAGCTACTCCTCAGTTTCTGAACACACCCTCTTTTGACATGTCTTTGTACATCGTGTGAATTATCGAACAAAAGTCCACAGTCATCGCAAGCATTTCATTTATCAGTCATATCTTCACCGATGCGTAATGCTTCAATTGCAATTCACGAATGTGCGATAGGGCATGTCATCTCTTCGTTTATAGGTGTCGTGCCATCCCACACGACATAATGTCTCCTCCTATCGGTGTTTGCAATCCCTGACAGAGACCTGTAATGAGATTCATCAGTAAACAAGTCAGTTATGCGTTTGTCCTTGCCACTTTCGGAAAACAGGTCATCCAAAATGGGTACGTTATTATGTCTTAAGTAAGAATAATAGTCATCCTCCAATTATTTGGAAATACCTTAAACATAATCGACTCTAGGTAATTTGATTTAAACTTTGACGTTTCAATAACATGCACATCCGACAAGACGTTGCATTCGCGATAATTCAAATGATTCTGTAGCAATTTCCACTTTCGACAGAAGATAGTCTTAAAAATGTTTTTCCGAAATAATAATACACATTTCCTTATATTTGTCGTATATTTGGTATACGACCGATTGCTATACTCAAGACAAGAAACAACAAATGCATGCGGATAATTTTCAAATGTCCTCAGATATACCTAGCATAAAGTTGTTAGGAGAGTGTTAGTGAAACAGACTACCGCTTTAAACTGGCGTACGACGAACTGCTAAGTTTGCTAAGTAACATAAATACATCCCTGATGCTTGGATGAAAAAAGACGATAGTAGAGAAATAAGGAATAAAACTAAAAGACAAAGTCATACATTGTAAAAGAAACTGACTATACATAAGACTAACAGTAAAACCAGAATAATTCACTTTATTATTGGTTATTAAAGATACCAAACCCTCTGCAAATCAATCATAACTTATACCCTAACCAGCTAGACAAAGAAACGATATTTTTACTTTTGAAATTGGAAAAGTGTAGATTTGTACTGTAAAAAAGGCACGTGTTTGTACCAAAAGGGATATCACCCATACACATACAAATAAGAAAAGTAGCTTGAATAGGCATACAATATACGTTTCAATTCCATATGACTTCATGTTGAGCACTAAGCTTTTCACAGTAAATTTTTCGAATGCATTGCCTAGTCATAACATATTTACGAATTGCTTGAGTTCATGCAGCTACTGTAAAGGTCTATACAAATATAACAGATGTCCAAATAGTACATGTGTATGTATGTGTATGTATTTCCAAAGAATTTGTGTTGTTGAAATAATATAAAACTGCGGGAAAAGGGAGCATACTTTCATACTAGTATATTTTAGCGGAAAACGACCTTATTTTAAATATAACGTGTGTAGATAAAACTTTGAATGCTCTAATGGATACTGCTTTACAGAAGTTTCTTAAAACCTTCTACGGCATTGAAGAGTCTAGAGTCCGATCCATCAGACTGAAACAATACAAGACTGACCTGTTGCGAAAGTAGTCGTAAATGCCTTACTGTTTGTGTTCGTCCCCTGTAGCTCAGTAGGTAGTGACGCGGGCTGTATTCTAGAAGTTTTCGGGTTCGAACCCCAGCTCGGCCAAAAACATCCGACTTTGATAGTCAATGGTACACGCGTTATTCGTCTTCGACCAATAGACTTACGGTCTATGTGGAAAAATAAGCAGTTGTTTGAACACTATTTTTATGTAGAATACTTGTGTGAGAACCCCGGAAGCACATTGATGGGTGAAATGACTGCAGTGAGTTGAAGAAATGTTGAAATCAGCGTTAATAGATTGGTTATCGTCGAGCGGCTCTTATTTTCAAGTCTATATAAATGTTTCTCAAGCGAAATGTTTGGAGTCCAATTTCAGAATATATATCATCTCCAAAATGATAAACAAATGACAGTTTTGAGGGTTAAAAAGGTCACCTCGTGTCATCGTTAATCTGTGCATTTAAAACAAAAAAAATATTTCGTAAGTAAGAATGAAAGATAGAAATTGTCCACTATTTTAATTCGCTAAAAATGACATTGTTTTTTATATTTTTCTAACTTGTATTGAACGGTTGCTACCTGCAAGAAAATTGAGAAAAAAACATGTCGTTTTTTCTATGGAAATTGAATTAAAATATGATATTTTAAAACAATTTGAAAGACCAACACATTTTTGTTGAAGAGGGTTTGTTTTCCGTCGACTTTTGGTATAAAGCCATTTAGCGAAAAGCTATAGGTTTTTCTCTCGAAGTATAATTCCGTGGTCGAACTTAAACCTTTCAGTATTGTGTTAGAATGTGGATCCATCACTATAGATCACCTTGTGCGGCTTCAACATGATGTACTTAAATCCAGAAAAAGAGGGCATCATAGTTTAGTAATATATCTGGACGTAGATGCCGCTTTTAATATGGCTTGGTACTAAGGTATGCTATATAAATTAAAACATCACTAACTTATGGGGCTATGCTTAAACTATATAAGGGCCGTCTTGTTGGATAGAAGAATAACAGTTGAAGTTGAGGGTATATCCCCTACTCTTATCAGTCTGAATTTATGATTACCCTCGAAGGGGACAATGATGGTTATAAGACTCAGGTAGTTGGTTATGTGAAGGCAATATCAAATATATGCAAACAATAGGCAACAAAAGGACTTTACTCCATCTTGCGCTTGTCCCAACAGTAGGGCTTCAACGTTTCTCAAGCAAAAACAGCAGAAGTGTTATTTGGTCACAACAAACTCGCACCAAGTAGATTTATCTTTAGGAGACACACACATACAATGGAAGTAGACGGTAATAACTTGAATCTAAAGAAAGGTTAACATTACAGACAAATCAATATACGGTA
>JAUELF010230655.1:0-13591 GCA_031471495.1 Clinocardium nuttallii
AGGTGCACTGACCGCCGTGATATGACCAAAGCTGTTAAAACGGCGTTAAACTCCAAACAAACAAACAAACAAACAATCAAATTACACCCATAAGTGGCACGTTTCATGTTCTATTGATTTCATATTATTTTAAATCTCCTATGATCAAGCTTTTATCTACCCGTAAGTTTGTGAAAACTGTAAATAACAGACTAATTATTTACCATCGGAACAATTGATCACTGTATTTCACCAGAGACATAAATACATATTTATGTCTCTGATTTCACAAACGTGAACAATTGGTTGATTGAATTAATTGTACTGGTTTTGATTGTCCTATGACAAAAGAATGTCTCCCAAAATAGTGGTGTGTTGGTAGTAAATGTTGTCGCATATTAATGAATTGAATTAAAATTGAATTGTTTAATCTGTCTAATTGGCATTTTTTAAAACTCCGTCGGTGTGTCTAGATTGGCCAACGATGACGAAATAACCCGCAATGACAGCGATACATTTTGATTACGTTAACTTTCATTAAAAAAGTTAAATGAATGAAGAACAAGGACAAAAATACACCTCTCGGTGAATACAGTACAACATGAGGAAGTGGTATTACTTACAAGAAATCTATTTAAATACTATCACGTCATCTCTTATTCCATTTTTGCTTAAAGGGGGTTTGTACTCAGTCATCCATGGATACTCTACATATGAGATGCAGGATAGGGTGTTCACAGCTAAATGTGTACAAATATACAATTTGAAATAGGGGTTTCCATTGTAGGGAAAATAACATTCAATAAGGACCATTCTTTTATTTCGGAGAAGAAAGGAAGGAAAAGCATTGTGGAAAGGAGACAAACTGCATAAACATGTAGTTAAATGTCTTTCCTTCTCCAATGCCTTTTATATTATCTAGAGAAGAAGAATAAAAGTAATAAAAAGTTGTGTTGTTAGGTTTCAAATAAGTTTCCTTTTTTTTTCAATTGGGAAGAGTCGTTTAAATTGCTACAAAAAGTAATATCAGCAGGGAAAAAATTATATATACATAATAACAAGTAGAAACATATGCTACATGAATAATAACATTATAGTATACAGACAAAAGCAGATTTGTAAGCATTTAAATACCGAGCAGTTCTAATTTAAAACATAAAACTTGTTTGTAATACATACCAGAGTTCGATTTCTAACTCGATTCGCAATGTTGACTTCACAGTCTAAAACTTAGCATGCATATACGCATCAACACTCGGTCCCGGATCATCACGGATAAAACATGTGTGCTTTCTTTTTATTGTAATTTAACATTACAGTATACCGAAGGACGTTAGTTTCACTTCCAGACAATGACTTTCCCGACAAATGCAAGCACCAAGAAATGGTTACATAACATATACATAGCACACTTAACTTGACTAATCAATACAACATATTATGTATATCCATCATAGCATGCAAAACTGATATATAATGCTGGTTGTATACTAATTAAGGAATCCGAAAATAAAGAAAAGGCTACAGTAAAATTTAAGTGAGGGAGGAGAGAATTAAGGAGAGTTGTATTGAACTATGATTTGACTTAAATTACCTCTATTTTCTAATGTATTGAAACTCTTGAATTTGAATAAGAGTTGTTTTTTCGACAAATATATGCTATCATTATATAGATGAGGTTGAACATATATGGAAATGTAAGAAATATATGTAAATATTTATATATATCTTACGTATACTTACACGTACATATAAAGTACAAGACACATATTGGATTTTCATGGCATATCGCATGATAGCTCGTGATTTTTAAGTGGTAATAACTCAGCTTATCCTTCGTGTAAAAGCTTCAAGTAAATATTTCGCCAAGTTCAATAATATAAGTTTAATCAGGTGTTTTTTTAACAATACATTTGTTTAAAGATTGTTAAACTCTGTTTATAAGGTTTAATGAATTTTCGAGTATACGGATGCGCAGGCTGATCTAAGTCTGCGCTTAATACTAAAGCGTTAATGTAGGGTTTAACCCATTGGCTGTTACGTAGGTCAAGTAAAATGCTCAGATCCAGTTAAGTAAGCCTAGTTACGAAAAGACAAACTTTCACAGATAACGTAATATCATTTCATGATGTTCCTGTACGTCTCCTGCAAGCAAAGAACAAAGGATTCACAATCTCCCGAAATTTCGAATCTAAAATCCCATAGATTATTGGATGTATCATGTGATTGATGAAGTATAGACGAAAGAAAAAGAGCACAATCACCGTGTCTTTAATGCTTAATCCTTCAACGCGTGTGTTTAAAACAAACCCAATAACACGGGCGGTTAGTGAAGTCAGAATAAACAGAAACGACACAATGCACATTTGTATACTTCTTTGTTTGGTGCTGGAATATTCGTCTTGGTCTCTGTAGATTAAATATGTTGTTTCCGATCGTAGTTCAGCGTCTCTTGTTCCACAACAGATGGTCTTTAGTATAAGTATGTATATTATTAACATGACCGTCAGCGATAGACAGGCAGTTGTTTGTAAAGACACTGAATATATCAGGTCAAAGTTACCATGGCTGTATTCGTCAGATAATCCACAAATGACAACGCTAACATTGACACCGTTATATTCGTAGTAATACCTATGGTGTCCAAACCCCACAGCGGCTGGAATGGCGAGCGTCATGGCCACGACACAACTTCCTGTAAACAGGTACATCGCAAAGCTCGATGTAATCTGAACTGTATTGGTCATGCATACCTGCTTGTATCTATCCACTGCTATAATTAATAAAAGCAGTATTTCCAGTGATAATATAAACACATTGACAAAGGATTTAGCTTTACAGAACTTGAGAAAGGAAAACTGAAACCAGAACATTTCGGTGAACACTTCCGCAGGCATCGTGGTCAAACAACTGAAAATGTCAACAAATGCCAGACATAGAATCAAAGAACGGTACGTACATCTTGGATATCGGAATGTATATCCATACAGAACGAAGGCGTTGCTAAACAGTCCAAAAACAATCTCGACACATATTACAATAGTCACAGGTAACACCGTCATTCGGAAATCTTTCATTAGGTCATCTTGGATATCTGTAGTTCGATGGTGAAAAGTGTAATCGGATTCCATTTTAGTCGTCTTGATAATCAATACCTATACGAACAATACACTGATTTCTCATGAATTTCTGATGTTCGATTTTGAATAATCTTGATTGGTGGTAATATCAAATAGTCACGTAAACCTTAACAGAACATCATATGGCTTCTATGATGAGTTAAATAAAACTGTACATGTCATTCTCTTGAATGAATAGGTCTGATATTATAACTAAAGAATTACACTAATTCATATTCACTCCCGAGCGATAAAATACTAACGTGAATCCATATAATTGTTCATTCTTATCACTTATTATTTCAAAAAGTTGAAATAACATATAGCTTTATCCAAACTAAAAATATTTTAAATTATTTTGTCTCGTGAAATGCATCATTCAAATATGGAAGTAAATATTTGAGAGTAAAGTGTATATGCGAATTAACGAACAATCTTCTTTTTTGTATTTCCAGTTAATTTAACACATACATCCCACTGCAACTGTTGGTGTGTATGTTATTAAACTACACAAGCATGATAAGCATACACAAACGTATATGTTTAGTTACCCTTCTGTGTGTATGTAGCTTAAGGAAATAAACTCACGAAATTAGATACTACCTGAAATGAAGGATATATTTAGTAATCCTACCTTATACAGACGTATGGTTTTGCAGCCGTCAACCTTTCGAAAGCATCGGGGCAAGACGGGGAAAAACTTATCATGAACAATGTCTCATTTTGCTAAGATGTTTTCAAAACTTTTCAGTAAATATAATTTCACCAAAATAATATTTCCATGCTTTTACCAGTATCCCTTCAAAATCATTGCGGATTTGTTTAATATAGTAAAGAGTTAACTGTTTTATTTGTAAGTTTATAACATCCCATAAATATTGAAAGTCACTCGAATGCGAGGTCAAACTACACCTAAAGTTGTGAATAAATTAAGTACAATCAGTTGAATTTACTTTGTGTTGAATTGATAATAATTGTGTGTATGGTATTTTTACACTGCTATTAACAGAACATCTGACCGCCCCAGTGGTGCAGTAAAAAGAGTCCGCCTTGGGTGCAGGAGGTAACGAGATTAATCCCCGGTTTGGGAATACCAAGGACTTGTGGTAGTAATGGATATCTCGCGTTTGCGCTCAGGGTTGTGGGGTTAGCATTACGGATAACTCGCTTGTGTCACAATAAATGGACCAGAAATACGTGTTACCTACCGAGGAAACGTCGATATATAACTGGAAACTGGTTGAAAGCGGAGGAAAACACCAAACAAACGAAACAAACCGTATGTCAGTCACACATCAGCATTACCGTGGTACACCACTACCTTTATAAAGTATGTGGTATTCCTGCCTAATCCTTTCCCACATGCAGACGTTTCCAGAAGACAATTGACAAATTCCCCATTTGCCACAATGATGTCAACCCTATTTAATAGTTATATGTTTATAAATAGACATTCTCTATACTTGAGCTTTGGTGTCTTCAAAGTCGTCTGATTTGAGGTATGTGTGTTTGTTTGACCGTTTTACATACACATACGTTAAATCATACTGTTACTTGTAACAAAATTAACAACAGCCTATTCAAATTGACATGCCCGGCGTCCTAAGGTACATGTATGATACATGTACATGTTAACACGAAGTTACTGTTTCTGCTTAAAAAACCTACCCAAACCAAAATAACCGGAGATACTTTCCGACAGAAAGAATTAGAATGGCCGTTCGGTGATGTGATAGTACTTAATCCATAGTTGACCATACACTTCTCCCTAATAAATAACCTATACACTTTTCTATCATTATCACATCTAACAGTGCAATCAATTAAGTCGAAAACAAGGTCGACAGTCAACCTCAGAAACGAATTACCCAAGGCGGTCTACGGCGCCGACGTTATTATACTCCTACACATGAGGGAAACAGAAAAAGCGCTAAGCGAAACAAAAGAACTTTTCCCAGTATCTAGTAAAGAAATCTATAATACACGTTGGTAACGGTAACTGGTCTCTTACAGCTTCAATACACCCATGACTACTGTTCTCTTCAGGAGCTTCTGATATCCAGTTTTCCTAATCTTTATATGTTGTTGAAGTCTCCCATAACCACGATCTTCATCTTACTTTCATTATTAATTCAGCTCATTTAAGACATTTAATATAGTGGTATTTTTCTCCGAAGAGTTAGGTGACCTATAAACAAGTCATATTAAAAAGAAGTTACTCGTTTCTATCAAATAGTCTAGTATCTCTATTGTCTTTTCACATGTTCTAGGATGTATTACCTTTTGGAAACCATTCAAAAATATTCTAAAGTACAGGTGTGTTTTCCCAGGAACAATACATGAATATTATGTTGAAAACGGTAATAAATACAATTCCATATGGAAAACATTAAAAATTGTATATCTGTTACATCAATGCGCATTAAGCAAGATACATTTACTAACACATTTCTATATACTAATACTAACACCTAAGGTTGTAAGGTATGAGGGAGGATGGCCATGACCTACTCATAACAATGCACGTGGCTAATAAAGTTATATATTGGGGGGAAAAGCCATGTGCTAAAGGATTATCTGGCACTTTGTTTTTGGTAAAAACTTCAGTAATTCCAACAATATTTGGTTGTTGTGTAAAGATGAGAGCTTCAGAATTATTCCATTTATTAGAGAAACAATCAATATTGGTGTATAAGTTTATACCTTCATTACCTTTAAGTCACTGTCAAACTCACTGTGTTGAGTTATGGATTCATTATTTGAAATCTGGAGCAGGAATAATGGTAGTTCTAACATATTCACTGCTTATGTCTGAAACAGAGACGATACCAATTTGTTTATATCATAGTCACTACTTGCTACTGGTATGTTTATCATAGAGTCCCTATATTTTGAATTTACACCCACATTATCAGAACTATAATAATTTACAATTCCTAAACTTTGAAGAAGTTTCAACAGCAAACTTAACTGACCTGGTAGTATTTACATGTATAGCAGGATTGCAAATATCCTGACTTAGCCCCTACCTAAAGGGACTCCCCTTATACTCCTCTGCTGGCTTATATTTGATCTCGTGGGAGGATTATTTTTCCTGACTGGTTTGTTGATGTACCCTTATTAGGCGGCGCACTAGAATGCCTTGTTAAAAACGAACTTGACCTCGGCGAAGCTGTTTGTTGGTAAATAGGATATATCGGTGGTGTGCTTTGAAGCTCTAATTTCAATTTATGATAATTAAAGGTGGGATCACTTCGTCTTCTTTTAGACAGTACAAGTTATCTGGAGTTATTGAGACTTTTTCAAGTTTTACAACTGTTTGAAGGTTTTGTCTTTAACAGAAGTTCATGTTTAAAATTCGCATCTAGAAATTGCATTTTCAGTTGACGGGTTTAAGAGTCACTCATTTCTTCACCTAGCCTTACTTTAAACTCGAAACCGGTGGAAAATTAAGTATTAAGTATGTAAACATATGTAATTGAGTTTCGCCTTTTTTATCAGTGCGAGATTCGTGGTCTTCCGTTACAGATTCCGAGAAATTATAAATGTTAACACTGTTCTTTCTCTTTTCTCTCTCCTTGAAATCATAGATAGCTTGGTCAGATTTGTAATCTACACCGCAATCGGATGGGTTCGTAATGGCATTTGCCTCCAGATCTATCAACCTTTTTATATATCGTATTAAGAGGAAAGAATTATTGTAAATGCTTAACGAACTCCTGTATAAATAGCAGTCCGTCACAAATAAATATCACTTTGACCAGTGCTAACCAGCTCCCTGTAAAAGGATTCGAAGATATGAGCCGTCTAGAGAGAAAACTAACATTATGGCATCTGCGTAAAGTATCGTCTCGGAGCTGCTTAAGCATGCCGCACAGGCTTACCCGGTTATACATTTTCTATTTCTGGAATCATCACTCCATACCTCTATCCCCCTGAGGCGAAATGTGTCGGCCCGGATTAGTCTGCGCGGACAGCTCAGGCTTATCTGGTCGATAAATTACGCAGATGCCATACTGTTGGTTTACTCACGGGACGGCTCATATCTGTACATTCTAAAGTAAAACCAGCTTTCACAAAGCTCACATTGCATACTAGGGTCTTCTTGATACACCCTTTCAAAACATGTTGTGTATGATGTGCTTCCTGTGTCATTGTAACTGTGATCATGAGTATTATTACGGGTTTTATTAGACGCTGGATGATTTGATGAAGTCTGGCCATTTTTACAACCTTTTTTGTTATAGTTTTATCCAGTTTATTTGGAGTCTTTGACATCATGTAATTAAAACACTAGGTAATTAACAAAAGATTCTTCCAATTATACGTACTTGATAATGTTATGCTCGATTGTATGAGTTGTATACATCATACATATATTGTGACTCATCTCTGTAAACGATAATTATTACAAAATATTTGGTAACAAAATCCTTCAGCCGATTCTTTAATGATGTCATATAGCACTGAAAAACATAATAACTGTCAAGGAAATAAGTACTGAATTAAGAAACAATCAAGTTTATATCAGCGAAGAACATGGGACCGCCCTCTTGGCCCTTTGGTTCTGTATGCGTATATTTTTCATCAAATAATTTCAGTCAAATACATAATAAATGAAAAGAGAAATTTAAACGGCACTTATACAATGCAATCTTTGTTGTCAAAAGTGAGTGGCGAATTCAATAATCTGAATGGTCCCCTCCTTCTGAAAGCCCAATAACCACATTTACTGGAACCAGGGTCTCTTGTTAACGATTCCAACAGTCATGTAGATGAATTGAATCACAACTATGTTTTTATACCATCATACCAGTGGTCCCAGGAGGTTTCTTTCAATAATTTTGTTGACATTCTAGACGGTGCTAAAACGTATTACCTCTGCTCTAAAGGTATATAATATGTCAGTCGGCTTATGGTAAAAGTAGAGGAAAAACATGAATGTCCAACAGAAGTTTCTATCTTTCTGGGATTAAACGTTGGTCCATGTATGTATGCTAGCAAGATTGCCCTTGAAAATGATTCGACAAGTCGTTTAGTTTAGAAGATGTAATATATGTTAAGACAACACGATACTTCAATATATGATGTCATTAATGATTGGTCCATTATATGTTCCGATGTTCATGTAGCTTTAGGCGGTTGGAATCGGAGATGTTGGCTGATTTCATTATTGCTAAACTGCGTGCCTTTCCCATTTAACTTATTTTTTACAGAAAATGAAGGCTACATGCGTTCTATCTCGGTTGTAATGTGTGTAGTTATTGTCAAGTACCAGCTACACAACTAAATGAGGCAGAGTAGTAACACTGACAGTGTGAATGGATTACACTTCTAATCGTGTTTAACATGTAGTAATCTTCATTAGTAACTTGGTATCGTTTAGGTGAATTACATGTTATATTGGTGTACGTTGTTTTGTAACACAATAGAAGGAATGGCTGCTGAAAAGATGTCCTACCATTCTGTTGTTGACAAGTTTCATCAATCTTTGCATTACTCTTTTTATTATCTTGTCATGTAAAGGCGGTTAATCCTTTAGCGTTTGTTTAGTTTCCTTTTTCCTCCATAAATTTAACATTACTGGCCTTAGTATGTAATTACTACCGCATGATCTATAAATCGTGATATAAGGTCCGGCATATAACTCAAAAGTAAAATATATTGCCATGATAACCCTTTTCCTTATAACTAATATGGATACAACTGATGGCGGAACTATGTTCTGTTCTGACATGACATTGCATTCTATGTTAACTTCCCATTGTATTTGTTTTAGAATTATTCACGGAAATTTCAACTCTCAAAACATTTTGAAATCAATTTGTTTACAGTCAACGAACATGTTATTCATATTACTTTTCCAACAGCCAGAGCAAGGTATATCTCGCTCAAATCCCTATTTGTGTAAAGAATAACGATTATCAATATTGTTAGAATGTTAGAATGTTAGATCTAGATCCTGGACCTCCGATGATCGATAATCCTATGATGTTGCTCGCATTATATATGAAGCACGTCAGGTCAAAAAATATCTTGATGCATATCTCAACGTGTTAATGAAAAAATGATAAGGACATCATTCTCAGCTTTATAAAGTGATTTAAATCGAATGCTTTTTACTATGGACCGGTAACCTAAATACCTGGGTGTTACTTCCAAGGAATAGGAACACATTCCAGCTCTATGTATTTTTCAATCAACGGTTAGTATGTTCACGGAAGATGGTGTTATTGTACGAACTTCAGGAAGGTAACGCTTTAACCAAATGTTGTGCAATATTTACGTGTCTGCATTCATTTGATATTATAATTATAGCAACACAAACCAACCAGTTTCGACCAGAAATCAACTTCATTGTTCGTACCAGGAAAGTATCATCATACATGCATGTTTTACTTTGTTTTAATTGATAACGTATGTACATGGAATATATCAACAAAGGTAACTATCGTTCAAATAGTACAAACGATTAGACTTTCGCTAGCTTGTTGTGTCACCCTGCGTAGCACGGTAGGTACTTAGGGATTACTTTTATTTTTGTCCGGCGTCTGTTTGTCTGTCACACCTTTTCGTCACACTTTTAATGAGCAGGTGCAGGTGACACACGTGCTCCGCGGAGCACTCCATTCTAGTTTTAGTATATGTTATTATTTGGTAACAGAAGTCATAATCCAACCAACCTGGGCGATCAACGTTATCATGACGTTTATGAGCAGATTATGGGATATATGTATATATATATATTTACACTTTGTATATATTCGAGTTAATTTTTCCTTGTAAAGGCATTGTGTCACACAAGCCTACACATATTTAGTAGCAAAAATCGAGATTTAAGGAATTAAAGTCGGAACTCTTTAGCTTCCGTATTTCATATGTACAATGTGTAATTCGTAACGTATTCATGCGCACACGTTCTATAACAGCTGGATTAAACACATAAAGGCGAGTCGTATGTCTCCCTTCAACAACTTATCCTAAACCAATGGACCGATTTCAAATAATTTTACAGGAGTATTCCTTAGGTAGTCCTTTTTCAGAGAATTTAATTCAATGCAGAACTGTGGTTGCTGCCGAATCAGAAAAGGGAGAAAAAGACAAAACGTTTAAAGTCTTCTTGTCCAAAGGTACAGGCCCGAGTTGACAATTATTTTTCACAGATTTACTACCAAGAGTGTTCAAATTGTTCCGATTCGTTATAAAGCATGGCCGACATTGACCGGAGCTTGTTTTCCTTCTATGTGTATAGTGTAAGCTAAAGGATATTCTTTTCTAAATGTATTGCCATGATTTAAAATCTATTTTACACATATATTCCTCTGGTGACCTTCTACCAAGATTGTTCAAATTATACAGATTCGTTGAAAAACATGGCCACCAGGGTTCGGAGTTTGTTTTCCTTATATGTATATCGTAGGAACATTGGACACGGTTTCTATTAAATCGGGTGAGCAATTTAGGCCCATAATGGGCTTCTTTTTAGCAAGATAAATAGTTAAATGTTACCCCATATGTGAATATTTGCGTGACATATATTGCATCCTTAAAACGTCGCCAAAAGTTCCGACCAAATTCATGACGTCTCGTATTCAGAATAATAAAAAAAATGAAAAAGAGCATATGCGATGCCTTAGTATGAAGGACTATCGTTCCCTCAGATAAGTCTATAACAGACGACTTTGAAAGCAAATTAGCAAAACGATGACAACATGCTATAGGCTTAAATTAAATGTTGGATATGGTTAAAACAAGATTGAAAAATGGATACACTATTGCAATATGAACCATTCCTTCTTTTGCCTTAATGTTTTCAAAAGTGCAGAGAAATCAAAATGTGTTTGTATGTGGAAAGGAGTTAACTTCAGATTAAACTGGTGTAAAAGCCTATTGAATAAAGACGCGATTACTCCCAAAACCCGGAAAATGCTCATCATTTACATCGACAGAAGCTGTGCTTGTTGTTTATACATATGACATGTTTTATTACGGTTGAGATGAAAGCCATTGACACGCCAGCCGTAGACTGCCGGTTTGATTTGTTTGGGTTATAAGTTCATATCGCGGCTGACAGGAACATATGACGTTGGTTCTGCACCTTATATACACAGCGATACAAAAATGTATAAGGTATCAAACCAATACCACCCTTCCTGCTGGAGCTCAAGAGTTTTTTTGACAACAACCGTTCAGATTTATTCAGTCGGCTCTTACGGTTTAAAAGATAATCAGACTTTGACTGCCATTCTTCTTGAGCGCCCCCAGCACTCCAGCCACAGGGACGAGGACTTCTGGACTTTATAACCAGCGAAGATCGAGACTAGCCCACGCATTCATGGAGTCTAATGGATATCTTAACTGTTCGCTATATAGTTGTAATGGCATCATGGCATGGACGACTAATGTAGGCTGTTGACCGCAATGTCTTTCTATGTATGCACAAGTATATTTTTTAAATTATTTAATTTATTAAACTTTATTTATGTTTTATAAAAGTTGATTTTCCTCATGCATTGTCAATGTGTCAGTTACATTTACATTGATTCGTCACAGAGACCATAGAGTCCTCGGGAAGAAAATATGTTTTCGCTATTCTGTTTAGATTTACTGATGAAGTTAATTTGAAATCGAAATTGTGGATCCATGCACCCGTAAATCAATGGATTAATCACGTGATTGATAAAGTATAAACGGAGGACGAGGGAGTATTTCACGATATCCTGTACACTCATCGTTTTTAACTTCCTTGATATTATCAATTCAAGTGTAAGATATGTTGCCACTGTAGCTATGAACAAGGACGTTATAAGAAACATCATTATGGTTTGTCGTCGAAAAGTACTGCTCTTTAAATAGCCATCTCTGTCATCAGATAACAGTGGTCGACAATACCCTTCTGCTGTTGTAGAACCGGTGTTCATGTCTGTTTGAGTTTGGCAAATTACCCTCCGTGCAATTAAAATGTACAATAAAAGCATCACTGCAAGTGAAAGGAACGCCATTGATTGCAAAAATATAACATAAACACTTTCGAAAGTGTTGTTTCTATGACCGCATACAGTGACGTCAACTACTGTACCGTTGTGAACGTACGGGTATGCATAGGTGCCTCCAACAATGGCCCCCGGAGTTGCTACGCCAGCAGATACCAAAAATATACCAGCACACATATACATCGCCAGTGGTTTGGATATTTGTGCAGTATCAGGTAAACATGATTGTTTGTACCTATCGATCGCGATAGTCAATAAACACAATACATCTGCATTCACAGTGAAGATGTTGAAGAATGATTTGATCCTGCAGGTAGTGGGAAACCTAAAATTGAACCAGAACATTTCAGTCAAAACTTCACCTGTCATCGCTGTAAAACAACTGAGAATATCTATGAATGATAAAAACAGAATAAAGCAGCGAAATGTACACCTGTCGTTTCTCTTGAAGAACACAAAGATCACGATTAAGTTAAATAGGAGTCCAAGGAATGCCTCGACGCACACGAAAACAGTAACTGGTAATACTGCTTGTCGAAATTCGTGTACGAGTTTTTTAAGACATTCCGAATTGCTCTGTTTTGACGAATTGCCTATTTCTACTTCCATTTTCAGTGTTTTATGTTCACATAACAACGAGGAAACAATTATAAATTATTACTATGGTTATTTTTATTTTTAAATGTCATTTAACTCCACACTTTCTTGTCACCTTTCATTACGAAATGGAGTGGTCCGATGTAAATCACACTTTCTTGTCACCTCTCATTACGAACTGGAGTGGTCCGATTTAAATCACACTTTCTTGTCACCTCTCATTACAAAATTGAGTGGTCCGATGTAAATCAAACTTTCTTGTCACCTCTCATCACGAACTGGAGTGGCCCGATGTAAATCACACTTTCTTGTCACCTCTCATCACGAACTGGAGTGATCCGATGTAAATCACACTTTCTTGTCACCTCTCATCACGAACTGGAGTGGTCCGATGTAAATCACACGTTATTGTCACCTCTCATTACGAACTGGAGTGGTCCGATTTAAATCACACGTTATTGTCACCTCTCATCACGAACTGGAGTGGTCCGATGTAAATCACACTTTCTTGTCACCTCTCATCACGAACTGGAGTGGTCCGATTTAAATCACACTTTCTTGTCACCTCTCATCACGAACTGGAGTAGTACTATATATGTCACGCTTTCATATCACCTTTCATTACGAATTTGATAAGTCCGATGTCAACCACACTCTAATATCACCTCTCATTATACGGAATTGAGTAGTCCGATATAAATCAATCTTTCATATCTCCTTTCATTACGAAATGGAGAAGTCGATGTAAATCAATCTTTCATATCTCCTTTCATTACGAAATGGAGAAGTCGATGTAAATCAATCTTTTATATCGCCTTTCATTACGAAATGGAGAAGTCGATGTAAATCAATCTTTCATAACTCCTTTCATTACAAAATGGAGAAGTCGATGTAAATCAATCT
>JAUELF010230666.1:0-13589 GCA_031471495.1 Clinocardium nuttallii
ATATGATTTTGGGGGTGGGGAGGGAGGGGGGGGGGGGGTGATAAAATGTGTGAACAATTAAAAAAAATGGGAATTTCTGGAATTTACCAATAACTGTGTAAAGTTTTGCAATAAAACACTAGAAATACCATATTTAATACAGTATAACATCCCTAAAGTAGAGTAACACCAACGTGTGCGAAATCTGTTTTTGGGGTAAAATGGGAATTTCTGGAATTTGCCACTAATTTTTTCAAATTTTGAAATAAAACCCGGAATCAGGTATTTTGATAGATATTATGTTACAGTATAACATGACTATCATATTAAGCGAAATGTGGAATTTGGGGTAAAATGTTTGAAAAATTAAATAAAAATGGAAATTTCTTGAGTTTGCTAATAAATGTGTATTTAGTTGATTATAGAACCTATGTCAGTTCCTTACTATTACTAAGATATACAAACTGTTTTAGTCAAATGCCAAATCTTGGCTAATGGCATTCTCACAGCTGACTCATTTGCATGTGGGAAGCCTGAACTACATTCAAATCCATCCTTCTGGCAGCTGCATGATACTGCACGGCAGCCAGTTCGACACAACTTTCATAATGTGAGCAGGAGTTGGTGCTATTTTAGTTCTCACTGGATAAAGTGTGTCATTAATTAGTTCCCCATCCCATTCTATCGGGTTAAAAACATGATGTATTTCCCAGTCTTGTATTTGTAGAAATACCCGTAAGGTATGGTACTTAACAGCATCAGACGTAGGTGGAAGTTGTTTTGGGTCAACATATATAGATGTCTTTGTAACCTTTCCAACAAATTTTGTAAGGCGAACAATGTTGAAACTTTGCCCCGGTTCCCGTTTATAAATGCAAACTAATGCTTTTCTCCCCTGATTGTATAATGGCTTCCTTGGACACTACATCTAGACTCAGATCAACGACTAATCCTGCATTGAGAACATGCTAGTTCTTTTCAAAGAACTTCAATGCGTCCCATTTTTCAAAACCATTCACTTTTGAGTACAAGAATTGCATAAGGAAAATAATGTTTGTACACAAATCTTAACCAAGTTGCTTTTGTAATTTGTGAATGTCACGCAAGACTGGTTCTTGGTTCATTTTCGATCTGGGCTGAAAGCAGAGTGACATGGAGTTTTGTAATGAGTGGTAGCACAACAAAACTAAAACATCAGTATCTCCTACAAGTAGAGTTGGTCTTGAAAATGAGCACCGTACAGATGTAAGGACAATAATAATATCTGTATCAAAAACAGCATATAATGATTTCATTCCGGGTAGTTGCATCTTATCAGATAGCAGTCTGATGAGCTCCTGTTTGCTTCCACAGTAAGTCAAACATATCGATATACTGTAACCATATACTTGATGACCTACTTTCTCTTCTTACTTTATCAAAATATTCTGTCATTCTGTCCTGAATGTTTCTGATTATTGGCGCTTATTCACATACCATTTCTAAACTAATATCACCAGTCAGTACACTGTCACAGAAGAGTTTTAGGGCACATTCCAGATCAGTGTCAATCATGTTCTCATCAACAGCAGTCTCTTCCCTATGCATTTCAATATCTGTTGATGCTAGATCATTGCTTTATATCTTCTTATCATCTTCCTGTGTATCTTCGGGCATTTCTAAATGAAAGACTTCACTTACAATACGTGATTAAAGGGTCATATGAACTACTCCATGTCCTCTTAATGCCCCCGAAACAGCCTTTCCTGTTAAGATATGACTTACAGCGTTTTCAGCGTAAATATTGGACACCAAGAATCTTTCATTATATTTTCTAACAGTCAATTTAGAATACATATAGAGCAATAATCAAATTACTGTAAATAATATTCTGGTTATTGAAAGAAGTTGCAAAATTAGACATTGCCTATGAAAAGCAATTTCTCGTTTTATCCCAATGTTTTCGAATGTTGTCTGCTGCACATGCGTCAACACACGTCTGTAAGCGGAAAAGGATTATATCGTTTCCAAGTTAACTCAAACCTTTCCATGATACTATAATAGTCGAATATTAAAATGGAGCTATTTCTTACAATAAGCAATTCCTCATTTTCACACAATGCTTTCAGACCCGTTTCAAATTTTTTTTTTATATTCTTAAAACATTAAAACGTTTTACTAAAGACATTCTTTTACTCTTTCCCCCTTTAGACACATTTAAGAAAGCGAAGTGGTTTTATAGAATGTGTTTTCTTTCCCATACCTCCATGAAAACGAAAAATAAATCTCTCCATTCCTTATAATTCAGCATTAATTTGGCTATTACAGTGAGAAATAAAACATAATAGTAGTTTACAACTTTATTTTCCATAATATAGCACGTCATACATTAGTTCTATTCCTATAACACGGACAAATATACAAAAATGATGTATTTCAGGTTTCTAGATGCCCATGTCGCCAAGGTTAATTTTGTTATGAGGTTATGAAAAGAATATCTAAGCCAATCACAGACAAGCAATAGTGGTGAATACAAAGAAAACTAAAGTATTTTGAATATTATGAAACAGATGAATGATAACGAGAAATTTTGCTTTACATCTTGGGCAAATTATGAACAGTAATTATTAAAAATAGTTGAAACCTTTGAGGAAAAAGAGGAAATGGGTCACGACAAGAAAATTCTCCTCTCGTCACAATGTTATTCAAATGCCGTCTCCTGCACATGCGCCCGTCAAACAGCAACTATACCCTGGAAAACCGTTTCCGTCTTTGCTACTTAGTTAAACGAATAATGAAAGCATTTTTGGAAGCGAAGATTAAAGTAAACTGCAAATCGTTAGATGCGGCTTGTATGTGTTAACAGATACATTAACACTACTATAATAGTTTAACCCCTACTAAACACAGACATGTTTTGACGCATCGAAATCAGTCTTCTGTAATCATTACAATATGTGTTGTCTGTCTGTAAAGCTTCGAGGCATTATCCGGCGTCTGGACGGCTGTCTGTCATGGATTCCATTTATTGGTCAAAACGTTTTTTCTGTTTAGCAGATTCATTTCAAATTCGTCACACTGATGTGTTTAAAGGTCGATGATACATTGTTTTAACAAAGTTTGTCAATATAACCATATATTTTCCCCTTACATATGTCCCTAAACCAAAAGTACTTTCAGCGCTTTGATTAATCATTTACCCCCCAAAAATATGACATTTCTCGTTGTATGATATTTCTAAAACGTATGTATGTTGTAGAACATTTTAATATATGTTAAATACAGTTATTTAGATAATTGTATAGCTATATTTTATCCAGTTATTGGCAAACTCCAGAAATTCATAGTTTTATTAAATGTTTTTTTTTTAATTTTTACCCCAAAAATCCCAGATCACAATATATGATGTGTCTTTAATTTAGGTATGTTATGGTGTAATATAATATATATATCAAATACAGTTATTCTGGAATTTTTATTGCTAAATCTGATTTTGATATTGACATATTCCAGAAATTCATACTCATGTTTACTTTTTTCAACTTTAACCCCTAAATTAGTATTTTGCACTGTTGGATTTATCTATACTTTTTTCCATACACGGCAGATGTTAAACAAAACAAATATGCAAACATTATTTCTGTGCATTGTGTTTCCTTTATTTGCATTTTTAACCGTAGTGGCACTGGATTAAAAGAATAGCTTCACTATTCCACACATCGATGACAGAGTAACCGTAACGATATTAGAGCTAAGTTAACATTGATATAGTGAGATATAACATCACTATTATCTAACATACTTTTTGTGTGCATTGACCTGTTACAATTCTCTGAAATCTGGGCTCTGAACCCCAAGCCTGGATCATACAATTATATACCGCCTTTCAATGTATGGTTTCATCTTAATATTACCGAATTAGTTTGAAAATGATACAGTTCAAATTATTGATGCAATAGACGTCCGTCTTCAAACAAAGGGTATTATTATCTGGATCACATGAGGTTGTCAATAATTACACTCGGATCGACAGATACACGGAAACGGTGGCAAAGCATATTGACAATCACATTGGACATGTGTGTAACTAATTGTGGACAGCACATCGATGTTACTTTTAATAAGCTAATTCGACACAAAACAGCAATGCGAGAACTACATACATTTATGATTATCGATCGATTGATTGATTTTATCGTTTTGTGTTTTACGCCGTCGCTTTCAACATTGTTTTCAGTTATATCATTGTGTTTGGAGTGTGATTTACAATATTTTAATGCATTTGGAATTTCATTTAAACAGTAATCCAAAGCATGACGACATACATGAGGTTGTTGCATTTTAAAGATAAGATCGAGCTTGGTAGGGTTGTAAAATTAAGAACCAAATGAACATTTAACGTCGAATCTGTTTTAAGTTGAACTATAGCACGCTGATTATCTTACTTAAGCAAACAGCTGGGAATTTGAATGATTGATAAGGGATGCTTCAATCAGGCACCAACCAGTTTCAAGGACAAAAGGTCAACCATTTAATGTGCCTATGTCGTCGACACAAATGGTTGCGAGATGTACAGGTGTCAGGATAAAATCTTACAAGTATATCTGGTTATGTATCCGGGAAACATGTTGACATGACGAAAAACAACTATAACAACACATAAAAACACATTTTTGTATGTCGCATTATTTATTGCTTTGTTCGAAGTTTCAATGTAGGTTATCAGTGCATCTGCATTAATTCGGTTATCTAAAACGCATGGTGTATATACTTTATAAATAGCTTGATTCGAACTGTGTTAAACTGGTACCCTCTTTTCCATCATAGTGTGTTCTTTGTTGAGCACATTGGCCGGATATCAGTTTAATACGGTGAAGGTCGCGTTGTACAATCAAGGAGTTGTTGTTGTGTGTAGCTATATATTTAGCGACCTTCTGCAATAATATGTTATCCATGCGCGTGTTCTAGTCAGGTGAGTCGCTTTGTGCACGTAGGTTAAGTTAAGAAAGAGTTAGAAGTAAAACATAGATGTGTCAAGACTTCGTGTCTATTCTATATTGAGGAAAGGAATCCTATCTTAAAGTAAGTCTTTTTTAAGAATTTTTTAGCTTTTTGGAAGATTTTATGATTCACTGCACACTATTCAAACTACACATATGTCAACCATGAATAAATTGGAAACGCCTCCTTTTATCTCAACATTGTTGAAATAAAGAATGTGTATGCAACTGCTGACAGTATTATAATAAAATCATTTGCTAAAACTTGCTATTTTCGTTTGTTTAGTCAAACACTCCTCCTCCTCCTCCTCCTCCTCCTCCTCCACATCATCATCATCACCACCATACTATGTTATCAACATTTCGTATTTACATGACAACTACAGTGAACTCGGCGGGTCAGTAAACAAGATTAACTAAGCAAAAGGAAAGTTGAAAGAAACAAAACTACTTAAATTGTTCAACAAATACTTCCACCAAACCATGATTAAATTCAATAAATGACATCCATTCTTGAAATTACAACGTCCGAAAACGAAGTGAAACTAGCCGAGCTTATGGGAAATATGACTTGATAATCATATTGTCGAAATACTGTATCATTTTCGAATACTAAACTTTTTTTTTTCCAAATGTGACCCGGAATTGTCGATGACGTGGAACTGTCGAGTTCGCTGTATATCATGAATTTATTTTATATTAATGTTGACCATATTGTTCAATAATTAAGCATGTATTAAAATACAACCGACGAATACGCACTACTTTAGGGGATGGTCTTTATAAACTTTAAGTTCGTCATTATTGAAGTAAAATGTTGTTTAGTTGTAAAGCTTTACTATTGTCATTTAAATTATAAAGTACAGTTAAAATAAAGTGTCCCTACTGTGTGTATGACACTCTGACTATAAGATCCGATATGACTTTGATCGAACATTGGAACTCTAGCTCCGAAGCCAATGGCTCTACCACATCACTTCAAAAGATAACTTTGTTACAATGAATACGTGTCCCTTATACATATACCTTAAATGGTTATATGCACTCCAAACAATGGTGTTCGACGACGGATAACCAGACACTGAATGCGGTTTTAAACATCTTTGATATTTTTTCTATGTAAATTTACGATTGACATCATTGTAATCGTCCTTATCGTGCCAACTAGATCAGGTTTCTTAACTTGGACCTTGGACCTTTATTATCAATCCGCTTAACTACATACTGATCGTCTTACAATACAAACGAGGTATCATATATCACATGCAGATTTCAAAACTGAAACTCTAACTCGACATAAAAAAATACTTTATATTCAAGGCATTTGCCTTACTACATGAGCATGTCACCTTCATATTGCAGATATGGGCTTCCTTTGTTTAATTTATATATCTTATGGTTATTTCTATTGAACTACTTACAAGAACCTTAATAGGTTGATGCTTTTGAAAATGATTTGTTTGTAAACGTGGTGTTTAACGCCGCTTTAAACAATATATAAGTTATATTAAGGTGTTTCGTGTGCAAGTTACATTTATACTATTCCATATATTCTAATAACAGCGAGACATTGATAAAGCTACTCAAAAAGGTATACAGCCTAGGAATAAGAAGAAATAACTATTTATGGATTAAGGACTTTCTGCACGGGAGGGGCCAGATAGTAAAAGTGAATGGATACCAATCAAAGTGGCGTAAAGAAGCAAGTGTAATACCCCTGGGTAGTGAACTAGAACAAATTATGTTCTTTAGTTTCATAAACGATCTGCCAAAGGTCATTAAATGTTTTGCGAAACTATTTGCATACGACACCAAACTATATTATATTATCAAAAATACTGAAGATGTTAAAGGAATTCATAACCATATCTTGAACGTCTGTAATTCAGCAATCAAGTGGCAAATAACATTCAAATCGAACAAATGCAAAACAATGCATACAGGGAAAAAACAATAAATAAATAATATATGGATGCTAATGAATTAAGTTTCGAAAACCATATCAACACTAAGTTATCTTGGCTAATAGAAATATATGCCTAATATGCAAAGGTTTTAAATATATGTACCAAGTCATATTAGTTGAAGCTCCAACACTGAATGGCCTCAAATCTAGTTTAAACAAAAACGGATTACAGATAACTGATATATCCCTCGCTTAATAAAGCTTTATATATGATACACACCTTTTAGCTTAAATTTATTTATATATATTAAGAGTAAAACCGGCCCTACAACAATCATTTGATATAAAATCTTATGAAATGAAATGAAAATTAAAAAATTAAGTAGGAAAAAGCTAATAGTATTTGGAAATGTAAGATAACAATTAGTTAGATAGGGGAACATTAAGGTAAGGGGCAATAAGGAAATACGTTGACGATACGATGAGAAGAATAAGACAAACAGTTAAACCAGGGAAAAAATTAAGGGGATAAACAGTAATAAAACCAAAAAACCGGAAACTGACTAAAAACATAAATACTAAAAACAAGAAGAAAAGGGTCAACAGAAACTTAAAGCTTATACGTTTAACTATAACGTATCTGGTCTCTAAAACTAAATCAACATTACCACCATTGGTAATGTTGTTGGTATGAGCCGGTTTGGGTTCAAACTACCGCACCCGAGGCAGACAGTATAGATTTACGACAAAGAATGTATGCCGTCAATCCTTCAATGTTATCTCATGAATGTACGATATATGGAAGTTAGAACTCCGCTTATCTTTCTGCTGATGTATGCTGTCAATTAGGTTATCCTTTCATGTTTACCTCATGAATGTACGATATGTAAGTTATAACTCCGTCGATGAGCCGGCTGATATTAACATTTTAAAAATATCATTGGTGTCTTGTAAGTAACATAACATGTTTGCCAGTAGAGCAACTACATCAATAAGATGTATATGTCAATCAGCTTAACCCTTTCCCTCATACGACAATTCTACAGCAGACGACTTTGAACGTATTTTGTCAAAACATAGTGATTCCCTATAATTGAATAGATAACCTATGACGAAAAGTGGAAAAGTGGGATTTAATTCTAAACGTGTAGCCCATACGTATCAGATTCGTTAACCGTCATGACATAGTGACACGGAGACACTAGAGGACACATAATCTTTCAACGCTGTTCATTTCAAATTATCAGTTAAATATTCATTCAAACATCAGTATCCACGTCAGCAAATATGATGACGTAGTTTTCAACTTGTATCTGAGAGCTGTTTACACTTTATGTTACACTCAAACATAGGCCGGTATGAATTGTTGTGTTAGATGGTTAGAATTGCAGGACCTCTCGACGATAAGAGGTTCAAATAACATTTTATAGTAGACTTATTATTGTTCTTATTTTCATTTCATTGGCAGATTTGCGTTAGCAGTACTACCATATTTTCAGGTGAGGTTTTGAAATCACGTAATGTAAATGACTGAGAACACCATATCTACACATTCAGTAAGTAGTTCAAACAATTCTTTACTGAATTACGAATGCAAACATAAGCAAAAGTTAAAAAGAAAAGAGATATCCACTTATTCTTGGTATCCAAATACATTAACTTGTCTCTGAATATCATATTGAAGTGTAATAAAGGATAAGGATATCACCTCTAACATACTCATGTGTGTACCACTGTCTGAACAAATTATCCTTTGTATATTGTAACCCTTTATTCCCTCTAGTAACATAACTATTTGAGAAACATACATTTAATATTCCAAAGTAGAATAGTTTATGATATTTTAATAGCATTTATTTCCTACTCGTAAATAAGTCAAAAACACATAAATGCGAGTCAAAATAAAGAAACTGCAAAACCCTAAAAATTCGGATTATTTATTTCATGTTAGATGTGTCATAACTTAGTGTTTTTAAACAACCACAATTGTAATATGTTCAAATCATTTAAATTTGTTTTTTTCTAATAATAATGCATCCTCCCATGTGATTTCTGAAAAGCTATTAAAAATATAAGTCGCGGGATTCTGCCCGGCGACTGATAATACGTGTTATTTGTACAGAGATCAGCTCATATCTTTTGTAATAAACCTCTGATGACCATTTTGATAACTAAAACAGGCAATGCCTGTTCTGCAATTGATATTTTATGAAAGAGTTTTATGTGAGGGTTATTAGTTTTTAGTCTTGCGGAACTATTTATATTTCAAATTGTGACATATATTGTGCTTCGTTTGGTATATAGACTAAACAATCGGTATGTGCGCAGTTGTTTTGTTTTTCTTTGTGGTTTTTTCTTTGTGGTTTTTCTTAAATATAGTTTGATGAACGCGTTGTATAATCATCATTATGTACCATAATTATGTTAATCTAGGGACTACTAATATGTTAGAATGATTAAAGGATTCGATTAATAATTACATCTATAGATCATGGATGTAGATAAGACCTCAGAACCTTTCCCGTATAAAATAACAAGCAGTAGTCATTGGGAAGGCAATATGTGTCAATTATAGAGAAGTGTGTTCACTTCAACAATCAGTGATCATTGCTGTACATAATATTCGATTACTAGAACGTTTACTGATACTTAAAATAAGAAAGTTAACCCATTCCAACTTTCAAACGTTTTCTGACGCAGCTTCAGTAGACGACTTTCAAAAACCTTCATTATGATCAATATCTCCGTTTAACTAAATTCACTAACCATACCTTTATGTTGTCTGCTTTTATATCAAATGATTGTTGTACTGCATTCTGGAAAGGGGGTTAAACTAATAACACTTGTTTTCTCATTATTTTCAGTAGCCATCAGTGAAGAGACATTGTGACTGTTTGGACGCTGTGGTTGATCTTTAGGTCATATCAACATTCAAAGAATATTTAGTATAACGTAAAACTGCTTTCCTACTTTTTCCATTGACTTTCGATTATACGCATGTGTGTTATATCATATATCATTCAAACCGTATTCATAAATGTTCAAGTCAAACGAATTACAGAATATCCTTATAGTGCTGTGCTTTTATACCAGCTACTCTGAATCTATACAGTTCTTAAAACTTAAATGTCAGATGCTCTTCTTTCCTACGTCAGGGCAGTTTGCTTATACAGCGTCACCGTTGTATGGCTAATTATCTCATAGTTCAATCAAGCGACATTATCCGAATTTTAGAATAGGCCACGTTTCAGCCTAGCATGCGTATAATATAGTTGATGTCTTTCTTTGTGTAGCACAATGAATCAAATGTTCGCCTGCTTTATTGGAATCCGCTGTGGTCGAGTGGATAGCGTCGGGGATTTCGAATCCGGATGTCCCGGGTTCGATCCCCAGTCGCGGCACTACAGTCATGGTGGACTGCCCTTGGACAAGGCACATTTCTTAGCCTAGTACTGGTTTGTTTACCTAGGCTAGCCCTTAGCTGTCGATGCGCCATAAAACAATATACATTCATTCATTCGCCTGATTTATGTTTACTGAATCTTAGCCACAGTATACACCAATATACTTAAAAGGGTTCAAATAAATATTTTATCACCTCATAACTTCTCATAGTGGGCTATTCTAAAGTTTTGTTTTTCCACGGTCTTTTCAAACTAAATTATCTGCTGCAAATGAATCCAAAGTCTGGAAATGGTTACATTCAAAATGGGAAACAAATAAAAAAGATATATATTTATATACTCGTATACGTTTTGGAAAGATAATCATATCAATTTGAATGAAATTTATACAAGTTCAAATTATCATATGTCTCTCGTGTACATTTATAATGATTTGTAGTTATGTTTTATTATGACAGGATGGCCTCTATATGCTCGAAGTGCTGTGAAAAGCTGAACGCACACGGTTTGCCTTGGTCATTACAACGTGATTTTCCATGAAGAGCCCCGGTAGCTCAGTCGGTAGCAACGCGTGCTGTCAACCCAGGGGTTGTCAATTCGAACCCCAGGTCGGCCAACATTCTTTCCGACGATTGACAAACGTAAATGTGACAAGCGTCATTCGTCTTTCACCAATGGGCCATAGTCTATGTGAAAAAGCAGCCAGTTGCGTGGAAAGTATGTTGTGTGGAGTACTTGTGTGAGAACACCAGGAAACAACATATGAGTAGGTGAACTGGTCGTTGTGATATGACTGGAAAATTGGTCAATTTCTTAGCCTAAACATTGGTGAAAACGGCGTTAAACCCCACTCAATCAATCAATCCATCCCGAAAGGTCGCGTCAACATGCTCCTAAATTTCATAGAAATGTACGGTACGGTAGATAATATCGATACAAATAATTCATTAATATCTTTTAAGGGACCTTGTGTAAAATGGCCCAGTTAGCAAGAAAGGGGAAAAGAAACCAGCCGAATTTGGCTTTTGACGAAATAAGGGAGGAACCCGTAACATTTGAAGATATAAAAGGACATATCAATGGTGCAACGTGTGACGTTTGTTTTATTAGAAGTAGTATCTTAAGTAGTGTAGGTTTAAATATCGCAGCATATTTGTGTTATATTTGTAACAAGTATTTATGTCAGGATTGTTTTAAAGGACACGAATCGCATCGATGCATTAAGAAAAGTGAGAAAGATGGACAGATCGAGAGTTTTCTGGAAGAAATGAGGATTGAGAGTGAGAGAAAGGAATTGTTTGAAAGAGAGGACGTTTCTGTGGTCGAAAGAGTTAATGTTGAACACAAATTGGATAAGAATTATAATTGTTTTATAACTGGATTATGTGGACTGAATGATACAAGGTTGATTGTTTGTGATCATAATAATGATTGTATTAAAATATTCAGTTTAGGTTCGCACACATTACGACGTTATTTACGGTTTGGGTCTAAGCCTTGGGCAGTTGCAGAAATAAAGGTTAAACGAGAACCCACTGAGCAGGTCGTAATGTCAACCAGGGATAGTTCTGTAACAATCCAAAAGGACCCATATAAACAATGTCTGCTAGCCATTACGTTACCGAGGGAACGTAGAATATTGCTTATTGATATAACACGAAATCCTGCCGTAATCACTAAATCTATAAAAACGGAAAAACTCTGTTATTCTATAGATTATAGTGATGATAATATTTTTACCCTCTGCTGTGATGACCATAATATGAACATTAATTATGATCATGATGATGACCATGATGATGATCACGATAATGACCATGATGATGATCATGATTATGACCATGTTGATGATCATGATAATGACCATGATTATGACCATGATTATGATCACGATAATGACCATGATTATGACCATGATGATGATCACGATAATGACCATGATTATGACCATGATGATGATCACGATAATGACAATGATTATGACCATGATTATGACCATGATGATGATCATGATAATGACAATGATGATTACCATGATTATGACCATGATGATGATCATGATGATGATCAGGTTTATGACCATGATGATTATGATGTGAACCGTAATCATTATGATAATGACCATGATGATGATTATGATAATGACCATGATGGTTATGATAATGACCATGATGATGATTATGATGTGAACCGTGATGATTATGATAATGACCATTATGATGGTCATGATGATGATGATCATGGTAATGACCATGATGATGATCATGATGATGATCATGATACTGACCATGATGATGATCATGATAATGAACATCATGATGACCATGCTAATTATGATGTGAACCGTGATTATTATGATAACGACCATGATGATGATTATGACCATGATGATTATGATAATGACCATGATGATTATAATAATGACCATGATGATGATTATGATGTTAACCGTGATGATTATGATAATGACCATTATGATGACCATGAAGTGAACCTTAATGATGATGATGATGTGAATCGTGATGATTATAGTGGCGTGTGCCGTAATGGTCCCTGGTTTATATCAATGATTTCCATTAATGGGATCACGATAAAAACCATAAACACAGATTTACATACTCCTCGGACTTCTCTCGCTGTTTTTCCTGGAAGTATCTATATAACTGATCCGAAAAACAATAAAGTACTTTGCATGAATTATGAGGGAAACGTAGTCTCTCACAAAACAATAGAAGGGTCATGGCCAGTAGGGATCAGTCTAGACTCCGACACAAATAAAGTGTATATTTGTACCGGGGGTCTAGGTAAAATTTACCGGCTTGATTCCAGTTTAGAGAGTTTAGAGTCTCTCTCAAATTCGGTAAATTCGGATTGGCCCAAAGCTCTTTGTTTATTTCGAGATAGGCTCTATGTCAGTCATAACTTGGGGTCTGCTCATAGGCATATTTTAACTGTAGTCAGAGTTTTATAATTTCCCATCCTTGGTTACTGTATACTATATGACAAAGCAACACTTATCTAAAATGAACTATGTTCCATCAATAAGTTTATGTTACCATGGTTACGTAGTTACGAGATTACATTTTCTAATTGATATGCATTGCTTTGTTTATATTTTTTCAATTAGTATGTCGTGTAGTGCCGTTACGTACACTCAGTCGATAGTATTTTATCATTTGTTTTTTGTTTTTCATTATTTTTTAAAATTGATTTTCCATTGCTCACCCAACAACTGTTTCCATGCAACCGAGAGAGAGAGAGAGAGAGAGAGAGAGAGAGAGAGAGAGAGAGAGAGAGAGAGAGAGAGAGAGAGAGAGAGAG
>JAUELF010230676.1:0-13589 GCA_031471495.1 Clinocardium nuttallii
GGATAGTGCTTTTACTCAGGGTACTGTGGTGTGAATGAGCTGATAGTCATGGGACTCTGGTGGGAATGAGCTGATAGTCAGTGGATTCTGGTGGGAATGAGCAGATAGTCATTGTACTCTGGTGGGAATGAGCTGATAGTCATTGGATTCTGGTGACTCTGGTGGGAATGAGCTGATAGTCATTGGACTCTGGTGCGACTGTGCTGATAGTCATTGGACTCTGGTGGGAATGAGCTGATAGTCATTGGACTCTGGTGGGAATGAGCAGATAGTCATTGGACTCTGGTGTGAATGAGCTGATAGTCAGTGGATTCTGGTGGGAATGAGCTGATAGTCATTGGACTGAGCAGTCTACGCAGATTAAGACACCGCTAGACGCGACTCATATTTATGACCGAATAAAATCGGGATATTGCTGATGCACGAGTACATGTACTTGACATGGATGATATAAAGCACGTCATTACAACACGATTTACTGTCATAGTACACTTAAGGGGTGTGGCATATATTTCCGCGTGACTTCACAGAAGACGACGTTTGAATACATTTAAGATAAATTTGTTCCTGCACCGTTTTGATTTGTTTTAACAAAATTGTATTTCCAAATGTTCAAGTACCAACCATCCCAACCCCGTTCGGAAGATTTCGAAGAAAACGACTCTAAAAATAGCCTATCAAGTACTAGGTTTACATTGGTGATTTATAGCACGACACATTTCTAGTCATTTTCGAATAAGAGCAACACATTACACGTAAATACTACTACTATTTCTGTTCCCGTTACTATTAAAATGCTCCAAATTGAAAACATAAACATAGCAATATACTTTAATAGTGTATTGCATAAAATGTTTTATAGGAGGTTTAAAACAAACACATAACTTAACACAAGGCAACGGATGATCCAATGGGCTCCACGTATAACCGTACATTTAACACGCAAAATGGTTTCAATATACACATAATGAAATGAACTAAGTTAAACGTTTTGTTTTGTATGGTGTTTTATTCCGTTTTCAACAGTATTTCAGCAATACCGCGGCGTTTTCTGGCTACTGATATCATTTATCCTAACAACGATGCACCAATCGTAATACCATCCCCGTAATCATGGGCGCCAAAGAGTCAAGTCATACAATTATCTACCATTTTAGACAGTTTTGATATGATCCCAATAAACCCTGATCCATAGCTCCCAAAACGACCAATCTTTTCTCTGCACCACGGCGACGGTATTAACCCTTTCCTTCATACGACTTTGCACATGTGTTGTCAAGACATAGACAATCTCCATATTTAAACGACTAACCTATGACTTAAAGTTGAAAACATTGTGGCAAAAGGAGACAATGCATGTTCAAAAAGTCGTCTGCTGCAGAGACGTCAGAAAGCGTCTATATGAGGGAAAGGGTTAAACGTAGACACACTAATGTATGCTTTCAAAGTCAACTGTTGAAGAATCGGTAAAAGCCAATATTACGGAGGAAATCCCCACCTCAGTGTAGCACTAACGTCTCAGTGACAGTCAATCGGGATTTAACCTACAGTCGTGTCATAAGTATTCGACTCCAATCAGTTTCTATTCTCTGTCTGTCTTTTTGTCTCTCTGTCTGTCTGTCTGACTCCAATCCTTTTCTATTCCTGTATGTCTGTCTGTCTGTCTGTCTGATGGCTGGCTGGCTGGCGGGCTGTCTGTCTGTTTGTCTTTCTGCTGGCTGGCTGGCTGACTGGCTGGCTAGCTGGCTGTCTGTATGTATGTTTGTCTTTCTTCTTTGTTATTTAACGGAAACGAATAACGATTGTTTTTAAGACGATGGACGTGTCCTGTTGCACTTGAAATAGTCATTGACTTATTCTAGGAGTATGTATATGAAACCGTTGAATTGCAGCCAACAGTATAACTCCTGATCAGACGGCGCGGAAACTCTAACCTGGAAACAATAGCTTTCCCAACACAGTTCAATTAGTCAAAGGATTAGGAAATAATACATTCCGAATGCATTGTGTGTGTGTACGAAACCAAAACATCTAAGTATTCCCTAAAACTCAAGGGACGGGACTTTTTTTCGTTGATAGATGTATAACGCCAGTTTTGACCTAGATAATTTAAACAAATGATCTAGATTGCAAACCAATCAAATGTTGTATTTAATGAATAATAGCGAAGAAATAAAGACAATTAAACGTTTTGCTTAGTTGATCCTACTAGAGGCACTTATAAGGTGAAGTTTTAAAATCAAATGTTCTACATACTAACCTTTAATTGTTTTCCTTAAGGAATAAATTTCAGTAAAAAAAAATCAGTGAAATATAATAAATTTTAATATGTTTTGAAACATGATAAGATTTCAGTTATTTATCGTCAATTGAAACTTATACACCCCTTGGGAGCCTTACGTAATCGCCAGTCATGTGACGTATTCTCGGTCTTGTTCCATTTCTTAGTGTTGACGTTTATCTTTGTTTAGAGATATTTCCTGTTTTTAATGGGAACAGGTTAGTTAAGGGCCAATAGAAATACAACTTTAAACTAGCACACTAACTGATAATCCGAGTACACCCAAGGTCAACGTCAAAATGAAGTAAATTCGGAAAAATAATACTCGGGCGAAATTGACCTACGTCACAATCAGTTTTCACATTTTCACTAATTTAAATACAGTGCTCACCGCTTAAATCAGGAACGGATTTGATTTTAAAGTATTTTACTAATTTTAGCATTACCAAAGTCGCAGTTTGAACCAGATATTGGGTTTCATCTGAGTTTGCAGGGGACATGATTTGAACGGTCTGAAAGTAACCTCTGTTATTGTGCACGAGGATAGAAACATATAATATAATGGTCATGGCAGAATCTTTAACGACAACACTTTACCGATGACACTTTACCGATGACACTTTCTACCGTGCCGTTCCGACACAAAGATGCTGACTTGACATTTTCTGAAGTTTTAAAAATATTTGTAATTACTTCCTCGAGCTGTTTTCCATTAGGAGCTGGAGATAACATATGAGGCGCGTCTGGCGATATGGAGTCTTAATGCATCCGCGCACAGTGAAGACTCGGGTGAACATGTGAATACGCATGGTCTCAGCAGGGTCTTCACTGTCAGTCTATATTATTATACAGCTGACATAAATGCATTTGCTGTCAAAACATAAGCTAGAAATGTAGTCCCAATAGTGTTTCGCCGATGTAGCTGTGTTGCTGGAATATACCGGAGGGTCAATTAGACGCCAAATCGTCTGACTAAGCTTACAGACATCAGACAAGTAATCCGCAGTCCGTACTGAATGCCATGTACTGCTATATTGCGGCATATGTGAGCCGTTCCACAACAAAACCAATAGTATGGCATCTGCGTAATGTATCGATCCAGATCAGCCTGCATTGTCCGCGCAGACTATTCCGGGCCGACACATTCCGTCTCAGGGGATAGAGGTATCGAGTAATGATTCCTGAAACAGAAAATCCACAGGAGGCAAACACTGTATGTCCGGGTTAGCCTGCACGGCATGCTAAGGTTGATCCGTGTCGAGGCTTTACGCATAATCCACAATGTTGGTTTTCTCGCGGGTTTCTTTTATAGGAAAAGTGAAGAATATGACCGTGGTATACCTTTAAACGAACGAAAGGAAGTGTAGCCACAATTGCTTAACTCTTTCCAACATAAAAAACTTCTGAAAATATCTAATTATTGAATACAGGTACAAACCAGTAAGCATTTTACCAATTCGATACTAGTTTTATGTCAAGAAGCTTGTTTTATAATTTTGAAAGAGAAATAAAAAAAAATACACTTGAAACTCTTTGCACGAATTGCAAAATTCAACCCTGCTTTACGCCACTTTAAAAAAAATCTTCAATAATTTCACGGCGTTTCAAGGGTAAGTTACAAATACTACTGGTCCATTTATGCCGACGCCAGGGACTCAGCCCTTCAATCCCGGTAAAAGTCAAGGAGGGAAAGTCATTTACTACCATTCATTAGCAAGGGGCTCGTCAGAACCTATTGCTACAGTAGGCGAAATCCGGAGACAATCATCATTTTGAGACTGGAATCTAAACTACTGTTTTACAATATCGGCATTGAATTACCTCATATCTGTCTTTCTATATCAGCTCTCCGTTTCTGAACACCATCTCAGGTTCATGAAGATGTATTAGTAGTTGCAGATCGTATATAATGTCAAAGGAAGTGGATGATCTGTGGAATATTTTTCAAGGAAGAATAGACTGTTGCCAGCTTAAACCCATATGTCGGTCCTTTCGAAACGCCAAGCAGTTCTAGTCTTAAAATCATAATGCGTTAACCTGTTGGCATATAAATCCGGAAAACGGATTTGATTCGACATCACTTACCCAAAGGAAAGAACTCGACAGAAATGTTATGTTAAAGTATACGAATAACATGATTAACAAATATATTGTATTTTTACGCTGTCAACATGACTTGATCACGCGCAAAATGCATAGACAAATTAAAGCAGTATGTGCATACTTTCTGCAGGTGTAATTAAGATTGCAATTTCAAAAGGGGAGAGTGCTGTGTATATTGTCTGAACTAATTAGCTCATGACTTAAAGTATATCCACTCAAAGCCACGCCTCGTAGTGTAACATATTTCTATATAACCCATGTATGCCATGTTAATTTATGTAGCAATAAATATTCTGCTAAGCTATATGGTTGTTTCTTCATTTAATGAAGTACACATACACAACAAATTGGCGACGAGATTGGGATTTTGCACTGATATTCTTGATAATGATTATATAATATTAATTGAGGTCATCGTGGACATTGAAACTTAATGGCTATTCACAATCGGAACAAATTTAAGCAGTATGTGCATCAGGTGTATTATGATTATGATTTAATTTGAATTGATGACTTTACATTTGAAGGGGTTTCGTGTATATTGTCTTAACAAATGAACTCATGAATAAAAGTGTATCCACTCAAAGCGACACCTCTTAGTGTAACATATTTCTGTATAAGCCATGCATGTTAATGTTTGTGGTATTAAATATTCTACTAAGCTATTCAGCTGCCCCTTCAATTAATGTTGTACACATACACAATACGGCCCTTATGTTTATAAGTTCAAGATTCATTCGTATCGTGAGGCAAAATCGCTAAGATGGTAAATTCTGGATCGTGAAAACCACTACAGAGTCAAGAGTACCACCGGCCGATCTATAAATACCTTCAGATTAACAACCTCTATAACCTGATCATTGAATATTCACATTTTTTGAGAATTTGAAAGAATTCAAAATGTGCATGTATTTGTTCGCCTACGTTATGGAAAAATAACATGTAAAGTTGCTTTGAGGCTGATGTGATTGTAACTGTGACTATATAAAGCCATGCTAAACTGACCCCAAACAATTTAAATTATTTTGTATAAACGTAGTTTACTGTAAAATAATCTACAGGCTCGGACCATTCATAATTGTTCTTGTAATGCACAGTGTAAATATTCGTTTGTTTATGAAATGAATCATGTTAATTTCAAAAGTATTATGTAAATTATTTCAAACAAGGTAAAACAAATATACCACCATTTTTTGTTGTAACTTACCAGAAAATGAAGATACAGGTTGTATATTTTTTCATCTTTTTGCTTTGATATTTTAATTGGAATTTCAATCTAGTTATCATTGTTATGCAGCGTTCTTTTGATTTTGATATAACATGCATTATGATTAATGCATCAATGTGTGTGTAAACTATGCAACGACCTCTGTAATACCGCCAGTAAAATAAAAGTGTTTGCGATAGAGCCCCATTCTGTGTATACACTGTAGTGCATTCAACTCAAATATTATTCAATTAACTGAAATAACAATATTAACTTCTTGTGAAGTGTATGTTATAAAAAAAAGATCGGTAAATCCTATTCGTTATGTATTCCGTGATCTGCAGTAAGCCCCTTCCTGGCAGCACTTTAAGTGCTTTGATTATAGTCTGCGATAAAGACCCGGCAAGTCATAGTGAAAAATGAAATAAAAACTGAAACATAGAACATCCAACAAAGAACCTGATCGTAGTCCTTGCAATTCAATAAAACAACAGTCATACATGTAGGTGTTTTGTTTTAAACCCAGGATTAATCTGATTAGAGATATGACACGTTATAAACTGGTTTATAGAATAACCTTCTGTCTATCGGTTAACAAAGAGTACCCAGTAACCTAAAGTCTACTACCCGGCGTTCAATAGCAGGCGGCTTTTTAAAAATATGGAGACAAAAGAAGAAATTGCTCAGAACGAGCAATTTCTCCTTTTGTCACCATGATTTTTTACTATATTCAATTATTGTACTTTCAATTAAAGGGAGTTCCAAAATGTGTTCTGGTATGCGATCAAAGTTGTCTGCTGCAGAATTGTTGTATGTAGGAAAGTGATAATATTTAAGGGAATGAACCAACACTGTAGACTAGATTGATCATCTCCCCCTTCTATATATCGCTAATGCATATATAGTAAATAAGATTATATACAAGAGATTGGCATAAACTATACAGTAGACTTATTCTACTTGATGTTTGGAATCAAAACATAAATACTATAAGATACTACTTTAGGGGTTTGAAAGATTAACTCTTTCCTACATATAATAAATCTGAAGCAGACGACTTTGAAAACATCTACACAAGATATGGAAACTCTCTACCATTACTGAAAAAGAAGTTGAAAACATTTGGCCATAGTTGAAACTGCTCGTGTTTAGCAATTTCTCCTTTTGTAACAATGTTTTTAAAAGTCGTCTGCTGCAGATGCGTCAGAATGCGTCTACAAGTGGTAGAGGGTTACACCGGTTGGTCCATTAACAGTCTGTCTCTATAGCACTTTACTTGCTATACCATTCAAAAGGGCGCCGCCATTCCCACGTTAACTATCAGCCCGTTAGAGAAAGACGATAGTTACAACTACCAATCTTCGGATATAATGAATGTCCGAGTCGGTGTTCGAACTCCTGACACCTTTGATTGATACCCCGTGTCGTTACCGACTGCGCTGAACAATTCGTCTTCTCTGTCTCGTAGTAAACAGTTCCTTGCCATGATGTTATGATGTAGTGTTCTTGGACAAGACACGTCTCCTAGCATAGCACTGGTTAGTCAGAAGCATTAATCCGTTTTTGAAAACATAGTGAAACATACCTGAACATTTTCACTAAAAGATAGCTTAATTGTTGAAAAAAGTGGAAAACATTGTGGCCAAAGGTGAACTTGCTCATCATGGGCAAATTCACCGTTGGCCACAATGCGTTCAAATGGAAAATTCCTAATAAATAAATAATTAGTACTGAAAACAAGTTTAAAACATTATAGCAAAAGGACATAATGCTCGTGTTTAGCAATTTGTTCGTTTGTATTGATGTTTTCAAAAGTCGTATGCTGCAGGTGCGTCAAAATGCATCTTAAGGTGGGAACGGGTTAATTAATGCACTTGTTAACACTGATATCATTGTACACGGAAATAATCTTAGAAGGTAAAAAACCCAAATGCGGAAATAAATTCCCCCAAATCAACGATGATGATAAGAGTTGTGTTGATGATAACTGTACTGTTGATTAAGATAATGCTGATGATGAAAACAATGATAATCAGGAGGATAATAATAGAAAAAATAAATAAATAAATAAATAATAATAAGAAATAATAATATAATAATAATAGTAATAATCATAATTATGTAATTATTAATACTTAAAACATTAAAACATTATATATTTCTTTTTTAACTAGTTCGAGCAAAATATACTAATATTATTGATAGCCCTGGCATGTGTTATCGTCTGTCCGAATGTGTTTGTTTGAATCCTGTTTAACGCCACTTTTGACAACCCTTAAATTATTTCACGGCGTTTCAAGGGTAAGTTACAACTTCTACTGGTCGATTTATGCCGACACCAACGACTCAGCCCTACAATTCTAAAAGTCAAGGAGGGAAAGTCACAAACTTCCATTGTTATAGTCTTTGCTATGACCCGGTCTCGATGTGTTTTGACACTTTTGGCAAGTCATAGTGAAAAATGAAATAAAAACAAAAAACATCGAAAGTGTGTTGTTTAGAATATGTCCTGTCACGTCCAACAGTATTTAATACATTAAGGGCGCTATAGGAAAACAAATTCACAGGGCATGTGCGATCATCCGTGCAGTGTAATCTGCATCTGTCATGTTCTCTAATAAATAAATATATAAATAAATAGATACACACATAAATCCATAAATAAACATATAAAACATTTAAAAATCGTTTGTCAAACAGTTAATATTTAGATCACAAAGCATGGAGATGGAAACTACGAAGGGTCAGTGGTGACTTTATAGTTCATAGTTCACGGTTCACACTTCCACATATATTATACAAACTATATAGTAAAATGAAGAGTAAAACGTGTGAACTGTGAATTGCGAATAGTAACAGTGAAATGTCACATGTGAACTATAATGTATCAAGTGCTAAGTATAACGTATGAATTGTGAAGTATGAATTTTTAATTGTGACGTATGAAGTGTGTGAATTATGAAGTATAAATTGTGAACTGTGAATTGTGAAGTGTGAGTTTTGACGCGTGAATTATAACATGTGAAAAGTGAACAGTGAATTATGAAGTGTGACTTATGAAATGTGAAGTATGAATTGTGAACTGTGAATTATGAAGTGTCAAGTATGAATTGTGAACTGTGTACTGTGAATTCTAAAGTGCGAACTGTGAATCATACAGTGTGAACTGTGAAGTCTGAATTGTGAACTGTGAAGTATGAAGTATGACTTGTGAACTGTGAAATATAAATTGTGAAGTATGAAGTCTGAATTATGAACCGTGAAACGAGAAATGTGTAGTATGATTTGTGAACTGTTAAGTGTTAAGTATAAACTATGAACTGTGAATTATGATGTATGCTGTGTGAATTATGAAGTGAGAAGTCTGAATTGTGAACTGTGAAGTTTTAATTGTAAAGTAAGAACTCTGAAATGTGAACTGCGAACTGTGAATTTTGAACTGTGAAGTGCGAAGTATGAATTGTGAACTGTGAAATGTGAAATATGAAGTCTGACTGAGTGTTAAGTGTGAACTTTGAAGTGTTAAGTGTGAAGTATGAATTGTTTAGTGTGAAGTATGAACTTTGAAGTGTTAAGTGTGAAGTATGAATTGTTTAGTGTGAAGTATGAATTGTTTAGTGTGAAGTATTAGTTGTGAATTGTAAATAGTGAAGTATGAAGTCTGAATTATGAAGTGTTAATTGTGAAGTATGAACTGTGAAGTGTTAAGTGTGAAGTATGAACTGTGAAGTGTTTAGTGTGAAGTGTTAAGCGTAGAATATGAAGTCTGAATTGTTAAGTATGAAGTCTGAATTATGAACTGTGAAGTGTGAAGTGTTAAGTCTGAATTATGAACTGTGAAGTGTGAAGTGTGAAGTATGAAGTCTTAATTATGAACTGTGAAGTGTGAAGTGTGAAGTATGAAGTCTTAATTGTGACCTGTAAAGTGTGAACAAGGAATGCACCAACGGACTTCCGTCATGAACACTTATGTTAAGCATCTCTCACATATAGCAAATATGCAGCAGGTTACTTTGATCTGGGCAAACTATAGAACTTTTTTTTAAAAGAACAAAAAATGAATAAAGTTGAAAATATTGTGGCAAAAGATGAAATTGCTTATTATGAGTAATGTTTTTCCTTTTGCCATAAATGTACAAATTTCGTCTACTGAAGAGGCGTCAAAAAGCGTCTATGTGTGATACAAAGTAACAGCCTGGTTTACCAAGTATAACATTTAGTTCCTAATACCAACCATAATGTGAATCATATTGTTTGATTAAATGTTTCCGGCATAGTAGTAGGCTCATATACCAATGAATGAGACGTCTCGCGAGAAAACCAACAGTATGGACTCTGCGTAAAGTATCGACCCGGATCAGCATAATCATGCCGCGCATATTCGCCTCCTAAGGATTTTCTGTTTCAGTAATCGTAACTCTATACATTTATCCCCCTGAGACGGAATGTGTCGGCCCGGATCAGTCTACGCGGACTGCGCAGTCTGATCTGGGTCCATACCTTACGCAGATGCCATAATGTTGGTTCTCTGAAAACAAAATAAACGAAATAAGAATAAAACGCCTTATTGATAACCGGGGAATAACCTACACTATTTGGGTTACTGTACCGACATATTGTATGAAGGAGTTTACAATTGTTCTGAAGTAAGCCATCGAGTTTAAAGTATTACTCATTCTTTCTCAGTTCAGTATGAAAGGTGAGGTGTACTTTAAAGAGTAGCTTGTAGTTTTATAAACCCTATTCTATCAGATCAGCTTGCTCCAAAACTATAAGAATTTGCTCTGTCCTCAGACTTTGTGATCGAGTATCTGATTGGTCAGAATTAAGTGAGTTCAATTTCGAAATTGACCAATCAGAAGTCGTCTTTGGAGCATGGATATCTCTCACTTCGGATCACAGAGAAATGTTTTATAATTTCGGGACCAGGATCAGGATGAAAATATTCGCAGTCTATTCATTAATCGATGTGCTTTAAAACAAAATTACAGTATATTTACTCTTTTTTTTTAAATCTAAGTTCACATTTTTTAACCGAAAATACATGATTTCGGAAATATAAGGAGTATAGGGATAATGTACTTTATGGTGCTAATATACATAACTTTACCCTTTTTGTGCATTGCGTGTATGGGATACTTGCTGTGTTGTATGCGGTTTAATGCCGTGTTCAACCACATAGGCGGTATATATAACACAGTTATATGATAATACTCTTGAATTATGATAATAAGATATGTTAGATCGAACATTCATCTTAAATGAGCCAATAACCACCCTTCTCCACATGCAGGCGCTTTCTGACGCCTCTACGACAGATGACTTGTGAAAACATTGTGGAAATGTGTAAAACTGCTCATAATGATTAATATCCTCTTATCCCACAATGTTTAAAACTTTATTAAAACACAATCCTTGTATTTACAGAGAGTTTTCCTTTTTGTGTGCATAGCAGTTTTTAAAGTCGTCTAAGGAAGGTGTTCTGTATCCGGGAATGGGGTAAGTTCATGGCTAGTGTTTCGATCTATCACTTGGCTACAATGTATAAGAAGTAACAAGTGTGTCCATTCAGGGGGGTCCCACATTTGCCTGTTAGTGTTTCGATCTATCACTTGGCTACAATGTATAAGAAGTAACAAGTGTGTCCATTCAGAGGGGTCCCACACAGAGTGTCCATTCAGAGGGGTCTAAGAAGTAACAAGTGTGTCCATTCAGAGGGGTCTAAGAAGTAACAAGTGTGTCCATTCAGAGGGGTCCCACACAGTGTGTCCATTCAGAAGGTCCCACATTTGCCTGTTAGTGTTTTTAAATACAGAGTCGTGCTTAAGAGCAATTCTGTTAAATGTATAAACTCACAAAATATACATCCTAACTGTATACTAATACTTGATGATTAATAAATATGATATTCGTTGTTGTTCTGTTTTTTATTGTATCCGTGTTTGGTTTAAATTAATGCATGTATAAATATGAGCCGTTCCACGAGAAAACCTACAATATGGACTCTGAGTAAACTATCGACCCAGGTCAGCCTAAGCATGGCGCGCAGCCTTATCCGGACAGACACTTTTCGTTTCCTGTTGATTTTCTGTTTCATGAATAATTACTCTAAACCTCTTTCCCCCTGAGACGGAATGTTTCGGCCCGGATTAGCCTGCCCGGACTGAGCAGGCTAATCTGGGTCGATACATTACGCAGAATCAATAATGTTGTTTTTCTCGTGGAACGGCTGATATGCTGTGTACGACGAGATACATGGATATTGTATAAGTTAATACATTAACTGTATTGCATATATAATATACATGTATATGTCCATATCCAATGTATAATAAAATACAACAATAAGTATATCCTGTTCTGTAAAACAATGGTAAACGTCTGCAGTGAATCATATACTCCATCACACCCGTGTCCCAGGGCTTTGGTCTGTTGATCACATAATGGTGCCGAACTCCAGATTATAGAAAGTAAAGTCAAAGTGTTAACACTGTTTCAAACGTTGTCATGAAATATTGGTCAAAATTCGAAGATAAAAAATTAGAGGAATAATTTCACTTTCTTGTACAAATATCCAAATATTGATCGTTTATGCTTCATTTTTACTGGGTAGACATACCCAGTAAGGCAAATTTGCACATTTCTTTACTTTTAATTGACAGTTTTTCACCATTCACTGCAAAAAGAGTGTTGAACTATTTATTACTAACTTTGTTGTCACTATTTGCAATATTTTTAAAATTGATCTCCATCTGGAGGTCAGCACCTTTCAAGTAACCACTACTGGGCCAAAACCTCTAGGTTTGTGTCAGAAGACACACGAAGATTAGAATAACATATATGCGGACAGTTAATGCTCGTGCGGATGCACGGCCTCGACTGCATACATCAAATCTGCAGCAGACGACTTTGAAATGTCTACTCAGAAATATGGAAAATCTCTACAATTGTAGGTATACTTTCTGAACTTTTTTGAAAACCTTGTTGCAAGGAGAAATTGCTCGCTTTGAGCAATTTCTCCTTTTGTCACGATGTGTTTTCAAAAGTCGTCTGCTGCAGACACGTGAAAATGCGTCTTTATCTGGGATAGGGTTAAATAAATCTGCATTGCTGAGTTCTAAATGGATCTTTAGGCACCAGCATTAAGTGACACACGTCTCAAATTGACTGCTAATACAAAGACATGGGAGAACAGAAAGAAAATAATGACGTCAGGAACTAAGGTAGATGACGAAGTTGGAAGATTTTACGATATATCAAATTTACTCTTTTCCCGTATAAAGTCAACAGTTGATGCTTCGTATACTGACTACTTTTCATATTAAAAAAATAATTAGAATAATTCTATTCAAAAATGTTAAATTTTATCTCAAAAGCAATTATTCTTTTTCCATCTGTTTTTTTTACAACTTTCCTTAAACACTAATATCTAATTATTTCTAAACTGTTGTATTTGTTCGATAGAGTAAGATTCAATGGTGTGTGTTTTAAAAAAGAAGATATCAGATGTCAGACCATTTAGTAAAGACAGCCGTTTGCACTCTATGTCTGTAACCACAGAATGTACTTTTAGACGAATTGAAATTTTAAAAAAACAACGAACAAGTCACCGCACCATCCTTAAACAACCTGTAAAACGTGTACATGTATATGGAAATTAAAGAAACACATCCCCACGTTAACCATTAGAAAGTCTAACACTTTCACTGGTATATAAAACTATATACATATATATCCTGGTTTAACCCTTTCCCCCATACAACACTTTTAAAGCAAAATACTTTGAAAATATCCACTCAACACATGGAAAATCTCTAGAAATGAAGGTATGATCACTGAAAAAAAGTTGAAAACATTGTGTCAAAAGGAGAAATTGCTCGATTTGAGCAATTTCTACTTTTGTCACACTGTTTTCAAAATTCGTCTGCTGCAGATGCGTCTATATGCGTCTATATGTGTGAATTGGGTTAAGAAATGCCAGTAAGAGATACGACGACC
>JAUELF010230687.1:0-13588 GCA_031471495.1 Clinocardium nuttallii
TTATTTTACTTTTTGTCTTTTATACTTGCATTGATAGTCAAAGCTGGGGACAGCGAGACATTTAATTACGCGTAATTATTGTTAAGTCAGGATACTTGTTGTATATACGTGGCACATTATTATGTCGAAATGTTCGAAATAGTCAATACCTAAATCGGCCGAAAACTCTGTACGTCGAACCTTTTCGTTAAGTTTTTAGGTAAAAGTAGTTTAGTTCAGCATTCTGTCGAAATGTTCGGTACCTCGAAGTTGAATATATGAAACAACATTCAACATTTCCACTCCCATCTCAAACTAGTTTAAACATTTACGTACGTCGAACCTTTTCGTTAAGTTTCTAAGTAAAAATATTTTTTAGTCCCAGCTTTTCATCGGTCGCATTTCCACACACTCAATGTTTTGCGAAAGTATCGGGCATATAGTTTCGAGTATCATATTCGAAGCTTTGAAGAGTATAATGATATGAGCCGTTCCACGAGAAAACCAACATTATGGACTCTGCGTAATGAATCGATCCAGATCAGGCTACTCTGGGCCGACACATTACGTCTCAGGGGGATAATGATTCCCTAAACAGAAAATCCACAGGAGGCGAAAAATATCTGCCCAGGTTAGCCTGCGCAGCATGCTTAGGCAGATCCGGATCGATACTTTACGCAATATTTATACATAGTGGTCTTGCGACGTCGAGATAGGTCAAGAAGTTACCTCGAGTTAAAGATGTGTTCAAGTGTTTTGTATGATTTGTACTTAATTAATGCATAACTGTGGTGTCAGGTTCAGAATTCGTTTATATTTAAGTAAGCGTTTATTATGAAAAACATGCCAGTGGCTTTATCGAAAAAAAAACACCGCATAAGTAATTATGGTTCCTCGAATATGAATGCTACTATGCTCTTTCCAGAAAAATAGTCGTTCAATAAAATGGTTCGTGTTAAACGATATATTCTGTCGATTTTTCTGAAGTCTATTGTTATAACAATTGCAAACGTACTCTTTAAGAATAACGTTCCCAATGCACTTTTCTATTAGCTCGCTCTTCAGTAACAATCTGTTTCTTTCCTCTCGTTTTAGATCATTCCATTGATGGTAATGGATATATTTGAAGGCGTCAAAGGAATGCCGGGTTTGTTTATGGCGTCTCTGTTCAGTGCTTCTCTTAGGTATGTTTACTTTGCCCTCATATGCTGGATATGATGCCTCTACAGCTGGCAGTGAAACTATCGACATATAGAATATTTGCTTATAGTCTTATAAACATAGTTCTATATATTCTTGACAATACGCTATATATATACGCATATGTAATTTGATTTTCAGAAACGAAAATAAGTCATTTATTTATACGTTTTAAACTTAACATGTTGCCTGTTGGTTTATATTTGTGAAGCCTGTTTTACCCTTGTCGCTGTTCTAAAATGCCGACGCGCCACTTTTCTCCATGGATGGTCTCAAACATATTAGCCGATCGAAGAGAAAACTAACATGATGGACTCTGCGTAATTGATCGACCAAGATCAGCCTGCGCAGTCCATGCAGACTAATCAGGGCTGACACAGTCCGTCTCAGGGAAATAGAGTAATGATTCCTGGAACAAAAAATCCACAGGAAGCGAAAAAGGTATGTCCGGGTTAGCCTCCGTGGCATGCCTTGGCTGATCCGGGTCGATACTTTACGCAGAGTTCACAATGTTGGTTTTCTCGTGGAACGGCTTATACATATCAAGCAACTATAACAGATTAACTAGGGTTATGTATCATGTGATTGTTTTCAGTACGTTATCTTCGGGTCTTAGCAGTCTTTCTGCCCTATTTTGGACAGACATCGTAAAACCTCACACAAAGCCGATGTCAGAGTTTAAGGCAACGGTAATTTCCAAAATATCAGGTAAATGAAGTATATTTATTTTGGTCTTCATAACAATAAGCCGTTCCACGAGAAGATAGTGTGGTCTCTATGTAAAGCATCGATCCGGATCAGCCTAAGCATGCCACGCAGATAGACACTTTCCCCTCCTGTTGATTTTCTGTTTCAGGAATATAACTCTATACCTCTATCACCCCCACCCCACCAACCAAGACGGAACGTGTCGGCCCAGACCAGCGCGGTCTGGGTCGATACATTTCGCAGAGACCATAATGTTGCTTTTTTGTGGAAAGGCTCATATTTTTATAATAAAATGCATATGGCAATTGTTCTGCACCAACGGTCTTACATTTGTCTGTGAATGTAGCCAGTTGCCTGGGAAGATTGATGTGCGGATACTGCTGCGAGAAAGTCACGAAACACATGATAGAGTGGACTGACCACCGTGATTTGATTTACACAATTATTTGATTTGTATTCAAACTCTAATGAACCCTCTTCGTTATCCAATTGTGTTACTCCTACCAGTAGTGGAATCCGCCTTGGTCGAGTGGGTAGCGTCGGGGATTTGAAACCGCGTGTTCCGGGTTCGATCCCCAGTCGCGGCACGACGGTCATGGTGAACTGCCCTTGGGCAAGGCACTTGTTCTAGCCTAGTACTGGTTTGTTTACCCAGGAATAATGAATAAGTGAACTGTCGCCGTGATTTAACTGAAATAATGTTGAAAGCGGCGTAAAAAAACAAATAAAACAAATCCTACCAGAAGTACTATTTCTGCTCCTATTACATATATCTTAAATATTAAACGTAGTTAATAAAGTATATATGGCATTATATAGAATACATTTCAAACACAGTTTTCAATTCTTTGTTTTGTTTTGCAGTATTTGTATTCGGAGCTCTGGCTGTATTTGTTGCTTTCATGATAGCGCTAATTGGTGGTACTTTAATACAGGTAGGAAACTTGACTTGAATCAGTCCGTCTAATCTTTTCTTAATAGTCATCAGATGGGTTGTTTCTATTATGACCAATGCATCAATACGAAATGAAGCTTTCTACTGTAACAAGATTAATCTTTTTTATTTTTAAAGATAAACGACATATATTGAATGATGTTTTCGATTCCAGGTGTTTCTTGCGACATTGAGTGTTACTCAATACTTGATTAAGTGAATTATTTCATTAAAATACACATATTTAGTGCCAAGTGTCTCTCTTAAAAAATACTCCCACTTGAAATAATTCATTACATTTTCACGTGTTAATATCAATTTTAAAATTAATTAAAAACGTTGCCAAAAGTTATACTAGGCAGCTACGCCGAAAACTTGTTTGTATTTTGTCAAAAATGCAGATTTTGTTCTGTTGTCTATAACAATATTCTTACCTTGGAATACTTATAGACGTGTGCAAGAGAATGGAGCCGCTGGTAGAAATGTTTCTTTTATATGAATGACAAGAGTTATTGCGACAAAACACAGATTTCTTCCATCATTGAACAGAATATTTCAACTTTGGTTGTCCTCTATTTTCTTGTCCAGTAATTTGTTTCGAGTTTTCTATTTATGTTAAACATTCTATGAGGCGGGATATTTTTCTCTCGAGATGTGGATTTTTTCCCATGTATTGACATCACGGGAAAGACGAACACCAGTTGTGTAGGTAAAACGTAAAATGGAATTGTATTTTGAAGTTGAAGAGTCAATTCTCTTTCTAGCATGTACGTGATAAGCTGGAATATACGTACTTAATTAATGTATTTCCAGATAGCCGGAAGTTTACTGTCAGCATTCGGAGGACCTCTGACAGGATTGTTTATGTTCGGAGCATTCTGCCCATGGGGCAACTCGCTTGTAAGTATTCGTTTGAGTGAAGTTGTAGGAAAAGGTGCCTCGATGAGTCACAGGTTTGGCAAATCATATAGCGGTATTTCACTCGCCAACATGAATCTGATCCTGACCTTTTTAAATGTGTGCATATTTTTGTTCTGCATCCATTTTCATAAAACTTACGGGCCCTACCACAGACTTTAAAAATGGTAATCCCTGCCTTGGCGCTCAGGATTGTGGGGTTAAGCAATTTGACTGTTACACTGTTATCAGAATAAATGGACCAGTAGTACTGGTAACTTCAAAGGAAATGTCGTGATATAGCTGATATAGCTAATATATGCATGCCTATTTTGTTACGCTTGTTCCGTCCTCTGAATGTCTGTCTGTCCGTCTGTCCGCCTGTCCGTCACGTTTGGACGTATTAGTATGCAACACGTGTTCGATAACATTTACATATATTGCTATCCGATAGTGCGGCGCACAATGAAGACAGTGTGCACGTATTCACTTAGTGAATGTGCAATAAAAGTCATATTTGCCAGATATAGAATAATTGATCTACTGTTCGACCTTAAATATCTTTAACAATAAAATTGATTATTTTACTATCTCAGCAGCAACGGCAATAGCGAGGCCTTTGCAAGCAATACAGATTGAGATGAGTCAGCTCGTGTCGAGCTCTCTCTCTCCTGAAATCAGGATTGTTTGCCTGTTAGTTATCAAACTGTTCCAAAACTAGTATTATATGATACAATGTAGTTGCCTGATTGTGAACTTTGAATAGTCAACTTTAGGTAATTCGGCGATGAAAGAGTTTAAATATTGGATAGCATTAGTGGTTCATAAATATGTCCTTATTTATTGGTAGTAAATTGGTTTCCGGCTATGTAATAATGTTGATTGAATGTTCAGGGTTTAACGCTGTTTGCAACAAGTTTTCAGAAATATCACAGCGGTCAAAGTACCTACTTGTGTGTTGCATGGCTTTGCCATACACGTACTCCACACAACATACTTTTCAAGCAACTGGCTATTTTTCTACAAAGACTGTTAGCCCATTGAGGGAAGACGAATGACGCTTGTCCCATATTTTGTCAAACGTTGGATTGAATGTTGGCCGAGCTGGATGATAGCCCTCGTCGCTAACGAGGCTAGGCCGGCTATCATTTAGAACCAAAATTGCAAGACGCGTTTCATTTGAAAATGTTGTCTAATACCCGGCGAACTATATGAGTCGTTCCACGAGAAAACTAACAGTGTAGACTTTGCGTAATGTATCGACCCAGATATATAATAATGATTCCTGAAACAGAAAATCCACAGGAGGCGGCGAAAAGTGTATGTCCGGGTTAGCCTTCGCGGCATGCTTATGCTGATCGGGATCGATGCTTTTCGCACACCGCACTGTTGATTTTCTCAAGACAAGGATCATATTACTAAGTGAAATAATATAACTTGATGTTTTGAATCATTTACATAAACAATGATACAAACTACTTTCGAACTTTGAAAGGTCACACCGCTGAATAGGATGTGCTTGTATATAGCGGTTAGATAGCTTTCCATTGTATTTCAAACAAAGATACTACTTGTCAGCATTTCACAACTGTTTCTATATTCTCTAATAGTGTGTCTCATTTTCCAATAACTGGTTCTTATGTTTGTGCTATTTTAGGGTGCATTTTGGGGAACCGTGTTGTCAGTTATTGTGACTTTCGTCGTTTCTATCGGGCAAATGATGACAAAGGGCGCAGTTAAAAATACCCGGCTACCCCCGGCGCCGACCGACTTCTGTCCAGCTAACCTGATTGCATCAGCCGCCAATTTTATCAATGGCACATTGGCTGATCCCATGGCAAATGCAACTTCTTACAATGTTACTTCAGCTTATATGACAAGCACCGTGGACACTATGACGTCATCAGTATACCCAGCAGAGCCGTTCGTTCACTTATGTTCTTTTTTATATGTGTTATTTAAACGGCGTATCTTCGATCGTCAATATCTATTATTCCATCGAAAAACAAATTTCTATATCACTACATGTTATCATTATCTATGTAGGTGTTCGCATTTTGCGGGAAATATTTTTATCGATAAGTAATTTTTGTTTGTTTTCAATGTCGTGTACCAGAAACTATTTCACCCCTTCGTCCACGGAAGCCGACATTCTGCGACCAGCGAAGACGTTCTTCTCGATTTGGAAATCAATCAAATTAATCATGACTGGGTTTCAGAATAACCAACCATTTGTTATTGCAACAAGTATAAATAGGAATCAGGATGTGAATGCATATATGTTAATCTGGTTGTACACTGTTTACCAAATTGTCATAAAATTCCAAAAGATTATTGTTCGTGTATATTAGAATGCTTTTAATGCAAAGGTACGCCTTGTCCACACTTCACGCGATGGTATATGTATATTTTCCGGAGCACTGTCCAAGTATTTAAACGCCTCTGAAGTCGAAATATGGTCTATAGGAAAATATGTCGGACCACATGAGTTTATGAAACTGTAGGTTCATATGCTATCAGCTACAAACCATCCTAATTCACGAACTAACAACATTTCTGATAAGTCAAACCATGATGGTTCAGCAAATTTAACATTGTATTTTTTGTTTATTTAAAATCTTCTTCAATTTAGAACTATAATTGATTTAGAATAGTTGGTGTATTCGTTCCACGGGTATGTTCTCGGTGGAGATGTAATTGTACTATTTTTAGAATGCCACTATTAGGCCATAGGTTTGCTTAGCACAGTTGATATATTATTACCAAAGGAGGGGATACAACTTTGGATTACTTTTTAACACGTGATGGTTATAATGAACCAATATAAAGGTAACTAATGAGCGGTGAGTTGCTAGAATGATTTATTTACGGCATTGGTGTCCTACTTTACTTTCAGTATTACGGCATCGAAACATAAAACATGACACGATCTTTCTAGTAAACTTTTACTTTTATCTATTTCACATCGATTGTGAATCGAATCGTTGCATCTTATATTGATTATTATTCTTTCTTGGAACTCAACCCTGTATAACAGATGATGTTGTGATTTCCCATGATTTGGTTTTACCCTGTGCTCCATGTTACCAGAAAAGACATATTTAACAAACCCTTGTATTATCTCCTTTCAGGACCGGGTTTAGCCGTATTTTTATGCTATCATACAAATGGTTTGGAGCTCTTGGTATTGTACAGGTATTGTTATACGGAACCATCATATCATTATGTACAGGTGAGTTGCACCGAGATAGCTCATTTAATTGCTATTAATGAACATGTTTGTTGCCATATAAATGATGTGGACCTGTTGGTATCATACAGGTATTGTTATATGGGTCTATCATATCCTTATGTACAGGTGAGTTGTATAAGAAGTATTGTTGTATGGGGCCATCGTGCTGTAGAGGTGACTAGAGCCATGATAACTAAATACATAGAGGATATTTGTTTGTTTTGAGTGGATATGGAATATATCTCATCGAGAAGTGATACAATTGAATCTTTTAACGAGCGCGTAGCGCGAGTGAAAATTCTTTAAATTGTTTCACTTCGAGTTGAAATATATTCCATGTACACTCAAAACAAAACAACAATTCTTTTTAGATAATGACAATGCATTGGTGACGAAAGAATTACGTATACATTGTATATAACGTGTGTAGTATAACATGACCGAATGGTAGGAAAATGACGTCCCGTTCTCAGTATCTCATCGTTTAGCATTAAATAAATTGCTTTATCAATGACTTCCATTTAAAACAATTATGAACAGTTTGGTTGTCATATCAATGGGTTTGAAGCTTTTTGTATCATACATGTACTGTTATATGGGGGTCATCATATCGTTCTGTACAAGTCAGTTACACCGAGATAGTGTTATTAATAGTTTTATCAATTACATCCCTATAATATGATAATGAACACGTGTGTTGTCATATAAATGGTTCGAGCTATTGGTATCATACAGGTGTTGTTGCATGAAATTATGTACTTATTTGTTTGTATTACAAGATACATGTATATATGTATACGTAAATAAAATATATCTATCGATCTATCTATATGGGGGTCACCATATCGTTCTGTAGAGGTCAGTTGAGCCGAAATAAATTTATTATTTGCTTTATCAATAAAATCCCTTTAAACTAGTCATGAACATATTTTTCGCCATATAAATGTTTCGAGCTACATGCTTGAAAAGAATTATGAACATCTTTGTTGGCATATCAAAAGAATTATCACGTTCCTTGTTGGCATAACAATGGTTCAGAGCTCTTTGGTATCATACTGGTATTATTATGTTGGACCATCATATCGTTCTTTACAGATGCATTGCCCCGAGATGCTTTTATTAATTGCTATATGTTTTTGTTTCTTTGTTATATGGAACCATCATATCCATGTACAGGTGAGTTACGCCGAGATAGCTTATTTAATTGCTATATTAGTTATATCCCTTTAAAATAACTACGAACACCTTTGATAGCATATAAATAGCTGTGAGCCCTTGTAGGGTATCATACAGGTATTTATTTACATTAAACCATCATAACGTTGTGTACGGGTAAGTTGCGTCGAGATAGCTATATCAATTGCTATATCAATTACATCCCGTTAAAATAATAATGAACATCTGTCTTGTCACATTAATAATTTGGAACTCGTGGTATTAATACTACTGGTATTGTTATGTGTCATCATCACATTGTTTTGTACAGGTGAGTTTAGCCCTGAGATAACTGAATTTATTCTGACAGCAGCGAGTCCTATGGCTAAACCAACCATCCTGAGCGCCTACGAGGGAACGCCATTTACTACAACTCGTGTTATATATAATATGATTTGATGTCCTGGCCTGGGACCAACCCAGGGACCTCCCGCACCAAAGTGGTCAGAACGAAAATGCGTATTAGTTCTAATGTAAATATCGTTATGAAGCTTTAAATCGACTACTGAAACCTACCAGTACGAACACCTTGTGACATTTTGCAACATTTAACGAGCTTCTTACGACAATGTTTACACCATAATTGTTGTCGTGTCAAAGAGTTAATGTTGCGCTGTCAATATATCCTCCCTCGCAAAAATAAATATGTTATCACTGCCTTTTCCGTTCCAGGCTACAAAAGACCGGGGGAAGTGGAAAAGAAATATCTTATTTCATTCTGGGATAGCCTAATGCCGTTCTTGCCAGAATGTATTAAACAAGTCCTGAGATGTGGTTACCATCAACCAAGTGAAAACGCGGTAAGAATCGCAATGTCGTATAAATTGTCTGCCGTTCAGTCATCTAAATAAACTAACTGTCGTAAATGCAACAAGCTATATAAGGCATAATAATCATATCATCGGCAAGCCTTCAATGAAAGACGCTCTAAAAACAACGAGAACACGAGCGAAGCCTGAATATGCTGAATAATTAGTCTATTTAAACAAGCAAAGAATAACTAACAATAACTTGCCTTTCAATGACGATTTTCAGTCAATAACACTGTTTGGATTCGATTTTGACAGTCGTTGAAAAGAATGTTGGCAATCAATTCAAATTCACGACTATTGCATTGACTATCACTAGCAGAGCTACCAGTGATAAATATATGTAAATACACATAGGGAATAAGCATCCATCATGTTTGGTCTGAATAGAATTAAAATGCAATATTTTGCGCGGACATGGTTACTCTTGCTAACAGATTTATGTAACGAATACTGATAACATTTGGAAATTAGCATGAAATAAATCCGCTGTCTGCAGTGGGTTAACAAGCTAATTTATTGCTATGGATTCGATTGGAACCAGCCTTCGGACGAAGCTATGTCTATGACTCAGGGATACCGTGTTATATTCTCTTCCATTATATTAACATTCGATTTTCAAAACTGTTTACAGAAATCAGCATCCTCTAATGGGGATGTGGAGTACGTTACGATGACAGCTGAACGAAACGATGTCTATAACACAGATGTTGTCATAGATCCGTCTAAAGATACGGCACTGATTGATGGTGAAGTTGTTAATCTGAAACAGGACATTAACGGTTCCGCACATACGTCTACAAGCCACGTGACGAAATCAGTGGAGGACCTTAGAGTATCGAGTTTACCCATCCAAGATATGGAACAGCAAATCGTGAGAAATAGAAACGAGAACTCAGTCGAATCTACCTTTGTTGTCATCGATAAAGAAAAAAATGTTTACAAGCTGAAAGCAAAGAGTATGGAATTCGATGTGAAACCTACTGCACCATCTGAAATAGCCTTTGTGGGAACTCAAGATAAAATAAATGCTGGTGACCATGAAGTTGATAGTGGTGATACCAATGAAGCTAAATATTTAAATGTACCAGATATAACTGTTAACCAAACTGATTATAATGAAGAATGGAAAGAAAATACCAAACTCTGATGAATTTAGCAAGAAATGTTCAGATATTCAGACTGGAGATAAAGATGTACCGTTAATTGTAATTGAACAACATAGCGACCATAACACTAACTACCCAAGTGCTAAATGATTTGGCTAATAAAGCGAACTCACATTAACTCGAGGTCGCAAGGAAGCCATACATTACTTCGAGTTATGGACATGTTCGAGTGATCACTCGATTCATTCTAAATGTACTGTCCGCTTCGTTAATCATTTATACTATAGAGTGTATTTTTAAATGCACCGTGATAAATAATCATTAAGAAAATAGCGTAGCCACATGTCTGAATTTCTGCTGACCTGTTTTCAGAAAAATGATCGTTTCCAGGGTATGGATCTAGTTAAACAATATTTACCTTGGTATGACTCGGAAATAAGAAAGAGGTTAATATAAAACGTGGCAGACATCCATTGCGACTCATAAACAAGTGTGAAACGTTTAAGCAATTTACAAAAGCAAATAACTATTTAAAGTTTTTTTCAAAACATTATCTTTTAACAGTTCACATTCGGAAAGTCCTTAAAACAAATGTATTGGAAACATTTAAGTAGTTTTATAAGTGACTAAAATAGACTCGTTTATATCTCCATTTAGAAAACATTTTTAAATTAAACAGACGTAGAAAATGCTGAAATGTTAAATGCAAATCTTAGGCAGGGGACTTTAAAACACGTATGCATTAATTTTAAAAGAAACCTCTTTGAATGAAAGATTAATTATTGTAAAGAGATGAAAACAGTGAGGCAAAAGAAGAAATTGCTCACCACGAGCAATTCCTTCTTTTGTCAAAAAGTTCTAAAAAGTCGTCTGCTGAAGAGTTGTTAGAAAGCGTATGAATGTGGGAAAGGGTTAATTATTATTTTGCTTAAATGTGTTGCTGTATATGCTAACCTTTTAACTCGACCACACACAGAGTCAAATGAAAAAATGTATTAAGATAGCATTCAGAAAGAAATGTTACAAGTTCCGGAAACTCGCGAAAGGTTCTTCTCACTCATAACTGTACAATTATTTTGAATACCCATAACGAAGGGATACATTTGGTAATAAAATATGATACATTTAACAAGTCCTATTAGTATGATGAAGTGTAGAAGCAAACAGAAAGCTACCAAATCTGTGTTTAGGAGTCGTCTGCTTTTATATTACCTGTATACCTGAGCATTTAGGTCACGATGTTACCATGGTGATAAGCAAACTAGGTATATAAACCTTACCATAAAACAGCGATGAGGGCTGACTAGAGATATATATATATTTGGAGTTGTGTTCGGGCTTGTTGTGCCCGAGAGGGACGCCTGCCGGAGTCCATGAATTTCCTGGTTTTGATTCAGAGTTGAAAACATTGTAGGAATAGGAGATGTTGTTTATCATGGGCTGCAGGTAGCCTAAGTTTTCTCAGCCTTCTCTCTTTCCGTCCATCAACATTTCACTTCTAGACAAAATGGCAGACAACACATCATCCTTTTGAACTCTCTTACTCCATAATGTGTTTCAAAATGCATGTGATGTAATGAAGAAAATGCAACAATTTGATAATTGAAAGTAATGTTTGATCTGAGGCAGAAAAAGAAACATTCTTTTCAACATAAAACAAATCTATCGGAGTCGACTTTCAACATTTTTGAATAATAAAGAAAATCTCTGTATATGAAATTCAATTATGGAATATATATCAAAACATTGTGGCCAATGAAGAAATTGCTATTGATGAGCACACTCACCTTTTGTAACGATGTTTTAAAAAGTAATTAAAGTGAATCTTTTGGTGGTGAAGGACAGTCACGCTATATTGGTCAGTCATTGAAGTTTAACGGGTTTTTTTCTACAGTATTTCAGTTCCTTTGTTAAGGCAAGTTTCCCTTTTCCTAAACATATTTTGAAACTTATAGTTGCAGAGGCATCAAATGTCAGTTTTACATGTTGAAAAAGGGTATAACAAAATGGATAAATACTTTGTTATATAATTTAATTATATGTATATATATATATATATATATGATTATATACACAACTTGATTTTATTGAAGCTTCATGGACAGTGAACGAGACAATTCTGGGTCAAATTTGGGGAATACAGTTTATTACTCGAGAATCATACAGTATTTTGACATTTGATAATAAAGTAAAAAAACAATAGCAACAACATAAAACATTCTGCAATTGAAATTTAAAAGAAATGCATACATTACATTACAAATTTTGATATAAACCCAAAAGTAGAAGCAAAGGCTATATTTATATAACATATTTTGCATTTGTTTGTAAAAGGTTTTGCAATTGAATAAAACAAGAAAAGGGCATTTATCTTACAATATAGTTTGCAAGGAGAACAGAGAAAGCATACATTATTTAACACATTTTGTAATTTACAGACATCAACTACAAAGAAAGTTTATACAATAGAGTTTAAAGTCAAATTAAGAAACCATTTATTCCATAATAAGATTGTCTAACAAATATGCGACATAATGCTCGATGTAATGAAGAATTTCTCAATTTGCCACAATTATTGCAAAAGTCGTCAGTTCATATATGTCAATATTCTTCTGTATAGGTAGAACGGATTAAGTTTTCCAGATATTCCGTATCACATATTTGATTTCACAGCAGATAAGCATTTAACCGTTTCTACATACAACACATCTGCGGAAGACATTGAAAACATCGAGGTCAATTATGAAATTTCTCTATAGATTAAACTTGTTATTGGAAATACTTGAAAATGTTGTTGAAATTTGCTTACTATGAGCTGTTTTTCCGTTCGTCATCATATTAACAAGAGTTGCATACTCAGAGGCGTCAGAAATTGTCTTTATGAGCAAAGGGGTTTTCCAGATATAACATACATGTAATTAAATGTTTAATGTCAAAGCAAAATGCCTTAAACTATTGTATTACGCAAACAATTAATATTGATAGATACATTTTGAATATGTCGCACAGTGTATGACCTGAACGGATGTTGTGTTAATTTTTCAGAGATCATGTTTGTTAAAATGTTTTTTATTGCATTTTTTACTGTAACTCATTAGATGTACTTCTTGAAAACATTTTATAAACGGAAATATTGCGTATACAGATAGTCTCTCCTGTCCCCACGAACTTGTTAACTTGTTTGTGTAATTGAATCGCAAATACAGTTTATTGGAGTGACAATGTCTGTCTGCTTACAGAAAATCAAAGCACTATATAGTGCTGACGGCCTGGGGGCTGTAGGTAAAGAGGAACACAAAGGGAAATGTGAAAGGAAATAACAATTGCAGCTTATATACTGGAGTTACAGTATATCGTGAGTTGAGGGGTCTAAGGCGTAGTATCGCGTTGGAATCCGATCGCGAGTCTCCATTAGAAATTAAAGCAACCACAATCAATATGCCACAGAATGCCAAAACCCGATACTCGTCAATCTACATCTTTTAACTGCAAGCAATGGCGATTA
>JAUELF010230698.1:0-13585 GCA_031471495.1 Clinocardium nuttallii
ATACTGGTACATAACCCGAGAAAGGGAAGTGATATAACTGTAATACTGGTACATAACCCGAGAAAGGGAAGTGATATGATTGTAATACTGGTACATAACCCAAGAAAGGGAAGTTATGTAACTCTAATACTAATACGCAGTAAGGACTTCAGCTTGTTCTGACGAGGGTATACGAAATTAAGAACCCCACGAACGTGGTTACAGCGCCGCTGAATCGCCGTTGATCGCCGTTGCCAAGCCTATATATCTCAATAGAAACGCCATAAGTGTGGAGAGGTCAAGGCGAGAGCCCCGTTCGCACGCGGTATGATCGTACAGGTTCAGGTAAGAGCGCGGCTTTTTTCAAGTTTTTGTAATTGTGTGGGTATATTTCTCGCACCGTGTTCACATTTGCTGACGACCTTGTACATTTTCTTTTCATTAAATCAAATATAAAGCATATCTAATATTTTGTTCATGTCTTGCTAAATATTATTAGTAAACATGGTAATTTAGCCATAATTTAATATTTATTTATTACAACTTGAAAAGATCTGCTTATGCGTGTAGGTTTTTCATAAGCAAGTTCTTTGTAAACTTAGTCAGTCGGGTGTTTACTTGCATGTTGCGTTAGAGCCCACAACTCATGAATTAGTCACGCTCGTCTTCCTCAAACCTAATATTCAGTTATCAGTACCACGTGTCTGTTACACGATTGCCAATAATCTTGACAATTAGCAGGCCGTGATTGAATTACAAATTGAAATGAGTCCACGGTGTTAACTTTTGACATCATGGTTTTAACTTTTGATTCCATGGTGGTGTTAACTTTTGAAATCATGGTTTTAAACTTTAAAATCATGGTGTTAACTTTTGAAATCATAGCGTTAACTTTTGATTTCATGGTGGTGTTAACTTTTGAAATCATAGTTTTAACTTTTGATTCCATGGTGGTGTTAACTTTTGTAATCATGGTTTTAACCTTTAAAATCAAGGTGTTAACTTTTGAAATCGTAGCGTTAACCTTTGAAATCATGGTTTTAACCTTTAAAATCATGGTTTAACCTTCAAAATCACGGTGTTAACTTTTGATTCCATGGTGGTGTTAACTTTTGAAATCATGGTTTTAACCTTTAAAATCATGGTTTTAACCTTTAAAATCATGGTGTTAACTTTTGAAATCGTAGCGTTAACTTTTGAAATCATGGTGTTTACTTTGTTGTCGCTTCAAATCTACAAAATTGTATAATCGGTATTCTTCGGAAACGAACCATAATGCTTTTGCGACCAGTGTATATCCAGATAAGCCAGCGCAGTCTGATCTGTCTCTGTGCCGTTCGCCAACAAGTCATTATTAAAGGTTTCAATAAACGTCTGTAAAATCAGCATTCATTTGGATCTTAAGCATGGTTATGTATGGATACGCATGGATAAGCATGGATATGTATGCATCTCTTTTATTAATCGTTACACTTATGTGCATTCTCCCCTGGATTACAGCTCAAATACTGTATTTGGAATAAATGGTCCCCATAAAAAATGACAAGGCATTTCCTTTTGTAGGTACCTTTGTAATGAGTGACATCTCAACAGACATTTTAACAACATGGCATTGTTTCATTAATGTTTACAATAAGTTGATTAAAAAAGCTAGAATCACGACTCATTTTACAGCAGTAGTTATTTTTGATATACATTATGGTATAGTTGTGTTAAAATAATCAGGCCCCGAAGAAAACGTTCTCTCTGCTTTAATCTTCGCTAATTGTATAGTGACGATGACACTTTCACGAATTTTTGTCTCGCATTCGCCTGCATTTTAGCGTTTCATTTAGTGGCACGCATTCCGGTCAACACAATAATCGTGTGGCTTATCACTTGCGTCAGTTCAAGTAATTCGTCACGCATAAGTAAACGAACATTGCATGTAATCGCAATCATTAAGTGACAATGCGCACATCATGTGAAGCTGGTCATTACTACAGGTGCATTGACACGTGCACGCAACCTATCTATGCAATGACATGCCATTTTGCGTATCAATTGCTAACATATTATTTGGGGTGTTCGTAGAGGCTCTCGACAGATTAATAAGGATTAATAAGGGTGTCCGTTCGCCAAAAAAGCTTAAAATTTTCAAAGTAATTCCCTTTTTTATTCATTTATTGAGCATACCAAACAATACTCACTTATATACTTCCCTTAGTGGTAGGCTAAACTGTGTGCGATGACATCAGATAGTTTGCATGCATGTGCCAAACTACCTACCTTACTTCCAATTATAAAAGATACCAAATAAGTTCTTTCCATGTTTATCAACAAGTTTTAATCCTATTTTGTCTTACTTTATGCAGTTTTTACAGATAGGACACCTTATATTATTAAAAAAAAGAGTACGTTCTCAAAAATAACGTTAACCCAAAAATGCGGGGGTCATGTTATATTAAAGAAATATGCCGCAAATATGTTTCCTGTCATTGTGCACACAATAGGGTTTGGGCAAAACTAGTTTTGCACATTTTCTATGTTCACTATCAGACATCGTCAAAATGATCACATCAAACAGTTTTAGTACATCCTACACATATTTACAATGATTTTAAACACAGTGTCACATATTCCGCTGAAAGTATACACACATGTTTAAGCAAACACATTTTTTAACGGACTATTTTGATGTCCGCGGATGTATTTGGTGTTATTTGACCTCCAAAATACGATTTCTGATTGGTCAATCTTGAGAATGGATCTGTGTTTGACAAGTTAGATAACTGTGAACAATTCTGAAAACAGAGAAATCTTTTAATGTTGTGAAGGCAGGATACCAAGTAACACGACCTGTATGTGGATAGTGGTACCGTATTTGACAGGGTCACATATTTACTTTAAATCCGTCGTGTTGTATTTGCGTTTGACAATTTGTATGAATTTGCACGTGAAAATGTGCAGGAAAACATCAAATCACGATATTGCACATACATAAAAACGTTCATGTTTTGGTTCTAACTATTGACTTGCTGTGACTGGATACAAGTAAAGTAGACAGTGTCAATGATCACTTGAGCCATCCCACGAGAAAACCAACATTATGGACTCTGCGTATTGTATCGATCCAGATCAGCCGGCGCAGTCCGCGCAGGCTGATCAGAGCCGAAACACTCCGTCTCAGGGGGATATAGGTATAGAGTAAAATTAAACAGAAAAACCACATGAGGCGATACTTTACGCAGAGTCCACAATGTTGGTTTTCTCGTTGGATGGCTCACTTCACGAAGCCCACTGACTTCATTCGGATATAATTCATTGTTATTTCTTAATAATCTACAAAAATCAGATAACAAAGTTTTATGAAGCATAATTTATCATCAGGGAACCAACCTAACGGCACATGACATGTTACTTCTGCACACGTTAGTGAAAACAAAAAAAGGGACATAATCGACAAATAAATCTAAGAACCGCTTTTCAGAGTTGGCGACCCTTCTACACTGGTGACTTCACACCGTTTAGTTATATTATTACCCAAAACAGTTTAGAATAATGACAGTCTTAAACAAGAGACATGTCAACTCTGTCTCACATAAAATAAGAATACAGCAGACGACTCCGAAAATAGTGCGCCAAATTGGGGACAATCGCGATCAATGAATAAATGTATAATTAATTAGTTATGGGCACTTTTTCCTTTTGCCACAATAGTTTGAAAAAAAAAATCAAAATGTTGCTGCATATTCGTCTGCTGAGTCAAAATTCGCAAATGCGTCAACATGCGTGGTTATGTTGAAAACGGATATTGTAACACAATGATGTATGTTGTGCTGCTACACACACATAGCTAAACTTAATGCTAAATAAACTTGTGTAGCCTCGCTCATATTGACAGGGAAAGTATAACAGTTATGCGCTCAAAGACGTGTAAGACGAACACACAGAACTTCCGCTTCGCTGTTATCTTCATATCAGTTTATTAGTGGCTTGCTTTTCCTTATACACTTTAAGGAGGATTGAGTTCAATACATACGGGGCCGAAACAGAAAACACATAATTGTATTAAACCAAAGTAATGTATTGACCCTTTGTATTTTTGATAAATGCGCATCCACTGTATACTACTATATATGCATACTACTATATATGTATACTACTATATATACAAGACGAATTTTGATGCTAACTGTGCAAACGGATAGGATGTAAATATTTTTAACAAGAAGGCCAAATGTCTCTTTATTTTAAACAAGAAGACCAATATATACCTTTATTGCTCACCTGGCTACTAACGCATATAACACAATGTTATCAAGAGCAAAGAGGGTCAATTTTGACGAATGGATTAGATATTTTATATGCCATGACCTATGTAATATTAAGCATGCACATTTAGTCGTTTGAAAGGACCAGTTTAGTCATCAAACTATTTGGTTTACCTTTTGCTTAACATTGACTGCAACTATAATGTGCCATACAAGCTGAAGTTTTTTAATTTTGACCATTTTTTTAATTTGCTCTAACTACATCAATTAGATAAAAGGAAAAATATAGATGCTGAAATATTAACAGATATAGACTTAAGTGTTAATGCCTCTTGTTTTAAGTTAAGTGTGACACAAGCTTTGGGAGGGGAGACGGAAGTCTATTCTCCTTCCAGTTCAGCAGAAGTATGATAACGAAACGGAGTAAATAAACAAAAAATGCAAGGTAATTTCAACAAGTTTAAAGATATGTATTATCAAAATTTAGCATTTATGAAATTAAAAAAACAAATTCACATGTATAGTCAAGAATACAATGGTCTGAATGAACAACTGTATGGGGAGGATCGTTTTAAGTTTTGAAATACAACAGAAATAAATAGGAAAAACATCCCCTGAAACGTTTTTCTGGGCGTTGATGAATCAAGTCGTCATAACGGTAAACCAAACAATTAAACAAGCGTAGCCTAGCGAACTCCGTAAACCAACTTATAAATGAAGCGTAGTCTATGAAGTTGGGGAATAGTTATTAAATACTAATTAAATGTGTCTAAAGTTTTGTAATAACGGTAGAAGATGTAAATACTTTGTACATGTATCGTGTTGTTTCTTAAATCAGTTAATACAATTTATTCATTCATAAAGGTTGTGTTTTCAAAAATATTACTGAGTTTTTCTTTTCAATAATAAGTGATGGTTGCTCCCTTTTCGATTACGTCACCCCATGGGTACACATGATACGTGTACTTATTAACACGGACACATATCCTTAAAGTGTGACGTTATGTAAGCTTATCCTATCTACTTCCTCGGTACACAGGCTATTTATAAAATATCATATATTGTATGAATAGCCTGTGTCTTGATGATAATCCTTTCCCTCAAACAGATGTCTCTGCAGAAGACGACTTTTGATAATATTGTGAGAGAAAAAGGAGGAATTGCTCTTATGAGCTGTTATGAGCAAGTTCTCCTTTGTTCACAATGTTTTCAACTTTATATTAAATTCTTACCTTTACATTTACAAATTGTTTTTAAAAATAATTTGTTTGGACAGAGGTTTTCAAATTTGTCTGCTGTATATTTAGTGTATGTAGGAAAAGGTTAAAAGCATTGTTTGATTTATGTTAATTACTCACATGATAGACTAAACAAAGAAGTCGAATGGTTTCAGCACTACGCATTGAACTATTATCGCGAATACAACCAGATTTATTTAGGACAATTCATTTTTTTTTTCTTTTAGCTAATTAGTTTAAACTTAAATCCTTTTCCATATCCGTCAAATCTACAGCAGACGACTTCGAAAACGCAATAGTCAATGGTGAGAAATTCTCCTAAAGAACAATGTAGCAAAATGATAAATTAATCATTATAATCATTTCAATGCTTTCAAAACGTTTCGTCTGCTGTAGAATCGTCTGCAGGTGGGAATAGTTTAAATTATGTTATGTTATTTAAAAAAAGAAGATTACTCTTAAAATGTGAGCCAGTCCTTTTTAAAAGTACAAGTTTGTTTAAAGTTTGTTTTTTACTCAACACTTGCATACTATTGTGACAAGAGGAACATTAAATAACAAGATGAAACCAAAGCAGTTAATATGCAAACAAAATAAATAAGTATAATTTAGAGAACAGAGAGAGAGAGAGAGAAATAGAGAGAATAGTTAATGGAACGGCGATTGTTGAACATATCTTAAAATGATATTCATGAATTAACAAAGTTTAGATAGGTTATTTTCTTCATTCTCATTCATGAGTAAATCGAAACTTAGAAGATCGTTATTTCTTCTATACTTTCCAGGTATAAGTTCTTTCGAAAATTGTTTTAAGTATGCGCATTGAAACAAATAGTGATATTAAATCACCTATTATCACCGGAATTGCATATTTTACAAATTCTCTGTGTTTAAACAGAGACATATAAAGATTAAATATTAAAATAACATTAAGAGTTTCGGGCTATTAGTCTTCTTTTGTTTATTGGCATTCACGGCATTTAAATAATCTTCTTTCGTTTATTTTCTAAGTATGTTATCTACATTATTGTCTTTAAACAGAGAAGAGCAGTTATTTTAATTTTTAACTTAAGTATAAACAGCTCATGGTTGATATTCAAAAATATGCATGCATAAATTGTTAAGACAAAACCAATAGTTGAAAAATAGTAATTTATTAAGTTTAAATTCAGATTTATATTTATATGTTTATAAACACACATATATACACATATACCAATATAATTGCAAACATATATACACATATACCAATATAATTGCAAACATATATCCAATATAATTGCAAACATATATACACATATACTAATATAATTACACACATATATACACATATACCAATATAATAACACACACATATATACACATATACCAATATAATAACACACATATATACACATATACCAATATAATTACACACACATATATACACATATACCAATATAATTACACACATACATACACATATACCAATATAATAACACACATATATACACATATACCAATATAATTACACACATATATACACATATACCAATATAATTGCAAACATATATGAGCCGTCCCGGGAGAAAACCAACAGTGTGGACTCTGCATCGACACGGACCAGCCTAAGTATGCCATATAGGCTTACCCGGACAGACACTTTTCGACTCCTGTGAATTTTCTGTTTCAGGAAGCTTTACTCTATATCTATATCCCACTGAAACGGAATGTTCCGACCCGGATCAGTCTGCGCGCACTACGCAGGCTGATATTGGTCGATAACATACGCAGAGGCCATTTTGTTGGTTTTCTCGCGAGACGGCTCATATATATTAATTGCAATATGAAATTAATTCTTTCAATAAAGAAAATGAGACTGTGAATTAACCCTTTCCCTCATATATACGCTTTCTGACGCCTCTGTGGCAGACGGTTTTTTGAAACATAATGACAAAAGAAGAAATTGCACAAAACTTGCAATTTCTCCTTTTGACACAATGTTTTCAACTTTTAGTCATAGGTCGTCCATTCAATTAAAGAGATTGTCCATGTTTTTACAAAATATGTATAAAGTCGTCTGCTGCATAAATGTCTTATGAGGGGAAGGGATAAAGGCCGCATGAAGTGGATGCACTATTTTCAGATATAGAGCTTTAAAGTGTAAGGGATTTTACCTGTAAACATTTAGACCCTTGTTAAAAAAAACAATTAAAACTCGATTTTCGCGGATGAATTTCAATTGTTGGATGTGGTTGCAGCTGTAATCGGACTTTTAAAAAACAACACAAAAGGAACGTGATGAATTTAACCCTTTCCCATGTTTCCACGTTTACGCATATCTGCAGCAGACAACTTTTGAAAACATTGTCGCAAACTTGCTCTTAACCCTTTCCCATTTTAAGCATCAAGTTTACGTATATTAACTTGTTTGTACTTGTCAAAGTGTTAACCAGTACTTTATTTAAAGACGGTTTTACTAATTGACGGTCCATTTCAACGTTATATAAATCCTTCCTTTGACGCTTACACTACGTTTATGTTGTACTGTTAGATAAATGTTAAAGAGGCAACATCATCATTACCATAATCATCATCATCACCACCATCATCAACAGCATAACCACCATCATCAACATCACCACCATCATCATCATCACCACCATCGTCAACAGCATAACCAACATAATCAACATAACCACCATCACCATCATCACCACCATCATCAACAGCATAACTAACATCACCAACATAATCAACATCACCACCATCGTCATCATAACCACCATCATCAACAGCACCACCATCGTCAACATCATCAACATCACCACCATCGTCATCATCACAACCATCATCATCACCACCATCGTCATCATCATCAACATCACCACCATCATCATCATCACCACCTTCGTCAACAGCATAACCAGCATAATCAACATCACCACCATCACCATCATCACCGCCATCATCAACAGCATGACCAACATCACCAACATAATCAACATCACCACCATCGTCATCATCACCACCATCATCACCACCATCGTCAACAGCATCAACATCACCACCATCGTCAACATCATCAACATCACCACCATCGTCATCATCACCACCATCATCATCACCACCATCGTCATCAACAGCATAACCAACATCACCAACATAATCAACATCACCACCATCGTCATCATCACCACCATCATCAACAGCATAACCAACATCACCAACATAATCAACATCACCACCATCATCAACATCACCACCATCGTCAATATCACCACCAACATCATCACCACCTTCGTCAACAGCATAACCAACAACATCAACATCACCACCATCATCAACATCATCAACATCATCAACATCATAACCATCATCATCGTCGTCATAGTCATCATCATTGTTATCAGATTCCGATTCTTTATTATCTCAAATCTATAATAGCATAGATACATTAGTAAATTTTTAAAAAAAAGCATAATACGTGTACATATATTTTTCACGTCAAAGGTGTTTCCGTTTGGAAAGAACATTACCATATGTGCTTTTTTATTGTTTCAGCACAAGTTTGGTCTCACCAGGGCAAACCCCTACACAAAAACCATGTCCTATAATAACACAACAGACGGCTCCGTATCAAAGGAAGCCGACAACGGATCCGAGTCTATCATCCAAATATCCGAGGAAACATACGAGCAGTTCGCATTCGTTTGCAATACAATCATGAGCCCTTTAATCTGTTTGTTTGGGTTGGTAGGTGGCTGTCTTGCAATAGGGGTATTGTTTAGGGACGCCCGCCGACAGAAATTGTCCATTTACATATTTCTGTGCGCACTGACCTTCTCCGACACAGTGTATTTATTACTGGGCCTTGTTCGAACAATACCCAATATAATGTCGTACTATAACGAGGGAATGGCCAGCTATGTGGAGGAACACATGAAAGTTGGATTCATTTATCTCGACATGCTGTTCAACCACATCTCCGTCGCTATCATCGTCGTGATGTCACTAGAGCGCTGCCTTGCCTTAACGAGACCATTCACGGTGAAGAACTCCTGGCTAGCTAAATACCCGAGACGCATCATAGCCGTGTGTTACGTGTCCAATGTGCTGTTCCTACTGCCTTACGCTATGTACTTCGAGGTCAAGTCATACGACCGTGAGAACGTGACCCTTTATTACATTCAATTCCAGCGCGAAGTCGTTGACGACTTGGATAAATACATGCTTGTGCAGTCCGTCGTGGACTATATTCTTCCCGCCGCAACCTTGCTGTTGATCAACACGGCGATCGTCGTAACGTTCTCGCGTATACGTAAAACGCGAGAGAGAACGTTGGACATGATGGCTACCGGCATAAATAACCAGCAGACGAAAGTAACACTAACAGTGGTTACCATCACCATTTTTTACTTTCTCCTGTCGATACCAAATCTGACAATCAAGATCCTCGCGTTCGTCGACAAGGAGTACAGCTTCGATGGGAAGCACAAAGTCGCTTTCTGGTTCTTTATTGATATCAGCAACGTGTTTGCTTACTTGAACGCCGCTAATGACTGTGTTGTCTATATTCTGATTTCGAACCATTATAGGAGAATTTTCAAACATATGTATTGTTCATGTAAGTGCTTGGATTGCGGTGACTCAGCGTCTGGAGGAGTCGGAGAAATTATGACGTCAGATCATCCGGGTGATTCTTCCCTTACTACGGACTCTTTACGATACTGACAATTTTAATATTGCAGGGATGTATATTCTAGTATGGGACGTTTTAGATAATCCTCTAAAATAATTGAGACTGAACACAAAAGCCCTTTGATGTAGAAATTCCGTTTCGACTATTTGGTTTGGATATAAATCATTGTATGAATGTAGTTACTCCGCCTGACCTGGGCCCTTGTAGGAGAAACTGCTGGGAAATCGACATTTAGCCTAATTATGAATAGTGCAGACAAATACTTCAATGTACATCCATACAATCTGATCCAAATATTTGTTTAAATAGTATTGAAACCTTTTGCGAACAATCAAACTTAAAATTGTGGATGCGTAGGTCACTGGTGGAAAATACCGTATGGCTGATTTAGGCAGAAGATGGCTATATTTTCTTAAAAAGTATTTGAAGACAAAATTTGATAAACATTCAGAAATGTTGAAAATATCAGCAATCAATTCATAAATCTAAGCGCTGATTGCACTGTGTACGGGATTGTCAAAACAATATTGCAATGTGACAAACATAAAGGTGCGTAAAGATTTTTCAAATACTTCGTGTTCAATATTTTAATTTGTTTAGTCTGGATAATTCAATACGTGCATATACTCTGCCCTGAAACTATATGTTTTAGTTTCTTGTTCTACACGAATGGGAAGATTACTTGTCTTCAGAAATTAGGAAACTATTTATTTGGCCGTAATTCGGTTAGCAATAAAAGCCATAAGAGTTGCCTTAAACTCATATGTGTGTGTGTGTGTTTGTACTGTGGCGTTTGGTATGATAGAACAGTGTCCATTTCGTCGACCAAAACATAAATATAAATTGTGCCAAGTGCTATTAGACATGTACAGAAACTAAGACGCACTGTTCCTACTCTGTCTAGTCATCGGAAATATAAAGCTTTAATTGTTGTGTTGTGTCAATGTTTCAACTACTTAAACAAGAGCCGTCCCGTGAAAAGTACCAACATTGTGGATTCTGCGTAAAGTATCGATCCGGATCAGCTTGCGCATGTCGCGCAAGGCTAACCCGGCTAGAAACTTTTCGCCTTATGTGGATTTTCTGTTTCCAAAATCCTAACTCTATACCTATATCCCCCTGAGACGGAATGTATCGGCCCGGATCAGTCTGCGCAGACTGCACAGGCTGACCTGGGTCTATACATTACGCAGATGCCATAAGGTTGGTTTACTCGATGGACGGCTTAATAACCAACAAGAACAACAACTACCTGGAATCCGCCACGGACGAGTGTCTAAAATTTGAAGCTGGGATGTCGCCCTGATTTAATTGAAATCATAGAGTGTTTCGTCTTTTTTAGGATTCTGTACCTCTTCTCTATTTACATGTTATGATAATTTTAAGGGTAGTCTTAAAACTTCATAGTGCAAAACGGGATTTTTTATTGAACATTTATAGAATCTTTGTAGGGACAAGCACATTTCCTTTTCCGAATGTTTGATTTCTTTTCAATCAGTCCTACTGGTGCATTTGTTCTGATACCAGCAAGTCATTCGTAATGATAACCCCACAACCAAAGATGGAAAGCCATAACTTCCATGTTTAAAGTCTTTGTTATGACCCGGCTGGGGATCGAACTCGCGAAATCCTGGATCAAAAGCGGACGCTCTACCTCTATACCACCGATTCGTCCAAATTTTGAAATTACTAAAGAAAAAACGTCGCGAGATTTGTTTGATAGTTTTTCATATTTTGTCACATTTGTTCCTTACATTGTCGGGGGGTTTTCACAGTTCTATAACCTTTTCAAACGATGCGACAAAGTAAAATTTACATCTCTCATTTTATTTATTTTTGTATTCTACTCGGTAAACTCGTTTCTTTTGCCATTTACATGTGTTCACCATGGTAGAAATGCTGCGATTATTGTGATGACAAATGAGACAAAGTGACTTCAAATTCCCTGCAGGGGTGATTAGTTAAGTAGTTTCACCCCAGACATATAGATAGCTAATTGTGAACGCTGAAATTACGTGTAAAAGACTCTCCTGTTACATTAGTGGACGTTGCCCAAGGGGATTGTTTTATAACTAAAGATATGTCTTTGACAGCAGTGTCAGTCGCACTATTGATATTTATATTTGACTTAAATATTGGTTTAAATAGCTTATGTTAGCATTTGAATGTAACATTTGATATTAATATTGGTTATAAGATTGTATGTTATTATTTGATATTAATATTTGAAAATAATATTGGTTATAATATTTCATGTTATTTTTTATATATATTAATATTTGATATTAATATTTTATATCAATATTTGATAGACATAATTGATGTTAATATTTGATGGTCATATTTAATATTAGTATCTAATTGTAAATATGTTATGTTAATACTGTATGTCCATTACTGTAGCGTATGCTTGTAAGTCTTGTTTTAATTTTTCCTTTGATTTTATAAACATTGTATCGTATTGTAATGACATGCATGGCATTTCAGTAATAAAGACGACGATGAACTTCTGTGTTCAAGTCGCATATGTAATTAAAATTAAGTAAAATTCTAATATAAAAAACCCCATCCCCGTATTAAGTTTTGATTAAAGTCCTTTTACAAACAACCACTTTTTAATCTACAGTACTGTAGAGTAGTGGGTTATTGAAGAATGTCGTCTTGTGCTTGATTTGGTTTCGATTTCTTACAGTTTAACGCCGTTTTCAACAATATTTGAGACGTCCCGCGTAAAGTATCGAACCGGATCAGCCTAAGCATGCCGCGCAGGCTTATTTGGTGGGACACTGTTCGCCTCCTGTGGATTTTCTGTTTCAGGAATCATTACTTTATACCTCCATCCCCTGAGAAGGAATGTGTCGGCCCGGGTCAGTCTGCGCTAACTGCAGAGGCCATAATTTTGGTTTTCTCGCTGGACGGCTCATTTCAGTCCTTATTTCAGAATTCAGAAAGACATATACATTCGGTTCAAAGGCAAATTGTTGTGAATGAAATTGACTTTTTTGGAAACTGTAGATCGAAATTGTTGGTTATTTGGAATCTTGTGAGACTTACATTATTTCTTGTGGGGACAATATTGGAAGGTCCTTCAGATATTTTGAGAAGCATACAATATCTGGAGGCCAAATGTAGACACTATGTCCATACAACTTTCCAAACCGTCTACATGTTTATATATAAGGCATTGTCAGCGTGTGACTTTTGAAAACATTGTTGGTTAAAATAGATAGTGTTAATATTGTTCTTTTCTTCCTACCGAGTTTTCAACTATGCTTAAACATAACACATACATTCACGGAGCTAAACAATGTGCACACCTCTCTCATGTATGGTGTATGGTGGCTCTCTCATGTATGGTGTATGGTGGCATATTACTGCCGTAAGATACCAGTTAGTGTTTTGTACATTATTAACTGGTTATCTAGTTAGGGTTT
>JAUELF010230707.1:0-13584 GCA_031471495.1 Clinocardium nuttallii
TTTGAAAACATTGCTGCAAAGGTGAAATTACTCATGTTGAGCAATTTCTCCTCTGGCCACACGGTTTTCAACTTTATTAAAAAAATAAACTATATTTTAATGAGATTTTTCAGGTTTTAGTAACGTCTGATGCAGATTTGTTGTATGTGGGAAAGGGTTAACGTATATATTATCCGATGTTAATGAGCAGGTGAACGAGATGACACGAACCTTCATTGTTCAACAATACAAACTTGTACCTTTTCTCATGCACTGTCTCACGTTATGATTATTACTCGTAGCATAGCTATCGTTAAATGAGCCGTCCCTCGGAAAAAAACCACAACATTAATGCCTCTGCGTAATGTATAGACACAGATTAGCCTGCGCAGACTAATCCGGGCTGACATATTCTGTCTTAGGGATATATAGGTATAGAGTAATGATTCCTGAAACCGAAAATCTACAGGAGGCGAACAGTGTCTGTCCGCTGTCTGGTCCTGGTCGATGCTTTTCGCAGAGTCCACATTGTTGTTTTTCTCGCGGACGGCTCAAATGTACATTGATTCATCATTGGGGAAATACACGCCTTCTCTTTACAATTGTCAGATAGTGCAATTAAGATTCCTACAATAGCATGCTAAGTACTACAATGATTTTTCCATAATAATAATTAACACGATAATTAAGTGATCGGTCGGCAGTTGGATTTTAATTAAATCTTAATTGGCACTGTTAATTAATATATAACGCATCACATTTGGTTAACACAGTCATGTGAAATCAAACGTAAAGCACACACAATTGTAAGTATTTCGCTAGAATAACCTTTAACATGCTTCGACTATAACGTATGGCAGGCATTTTCGGCTATTAAGTCATTACTTGGTTTTGTATTTCTAAATGCTTTCAAAATGAAACTATTAACAGAATAGGAATAGTGGTATACTTTAAAAAGAGTAAATTAAATGTTAAGTCTGTCCAGAAAGTAGTTAAACAGCATATATTCCTTTTATAGCAATGTTGTCGCTACGAAGTCGTATTAAGTCGGTTCGATCTAGGAAATAGATAAATCTTTTTACCAATATTGTACTTTATAGTCACAGTGGGATACAACTTTTAAAAACATCGGAAAACGTGGAGACATTCCTCTTAATGAGAATATAACCCTTTTCAATAATATCTACAACTTTTCTGTATTCACTTTGTATATTATGTCTTCCGAAGGGAAGAAAGTCAGTTAACACTTTATACAATTAAAACTCTTTAATTATCGAATTGTCGAGCACTTGGTCTTTATCAAGATTAAAAATATTGAACAGATATTCATGTGCAGTCCATCTTTGTTTCATATTAGACGTTTTTATTTTTTAATCAAGTGTCATCGTAGTAATCGTCAGTCAATTCATTGATTAGAGTCGAAACATTGTGGCAAAAGTAGAAATTGCTCATTAAGATCATTTTTTCCATTTTGCCACACTGTTTAATGAAATTGAGAAGGCAAGTCTGCCATGTGATTTAAAACAGCCGCGTCAAGGTAATTGGTGTCTGATTGACACGCTGAAGACTCAGGCATGCACATACGCAGTCTCGTCAGAGCCTTCACGTTCCTTCTTAAGGTAATATTATCACATATGCACATTGTGACAAAAAGCTACAACTGTAGGCCCATCAATCCAACCCCAAATTACCTCGATAGGATTCCGTTACCGACACTCAATAAGGCACCAAATCGTCGGGCGCGGCTCAGTTACGTTCAATTGTACTTCGCAATATGAGCCATCCCGCGAGAAAACCAACACTGTGGACTCTATGTAAAGCATCAACCCAGATTAGTCTAAGCATGCCGCGCAGGCTTACCCGATATACACTTTTCGTCTCTTTTGGATCTTCTGTTTCAGGAATAATTAATCTATACCTCTATTCCCTTGAGACGGAATATGTCGGCACGGATCAGTCTGCGCGGACAGCGCACACTGATCTGGGTCGATACATTCCTTACGCAGAGGCCATAATGTTGGTTTTCTTGACTGACGATTCAAATACAAATGCCTTACCTGGTGAATCTATATCATACAGAATGCAGGTCTCTTCCGATGATGTTCTGAAATGAATAACACGTTAAAACTGTCCTTGATACAGACGTCATGAGATGTTTTTGAATCCCTCAGATTCTTTTTTACAAATACGTTGGATTTCGGTTTGTGTAATTCAACTTTTTGAAATACAAACATGCGTCTCATATTACAGATATTACAAATCTTTCCATATACATTTGCAAAGCAGAAGACTCGTCGTGTATCATATCAGGTAAACGGTTCTACATGTTGATAATAGTAAAACAAATGGCATTATGAAAATACACAGAAGTATAACAGGAGCAAGAGAAACACTAGGCTAAGTAAGCAAGATACATCCAGCAGGAGTCATATTACATTATACAATGTTAAAGTTATGTTCTCTTTTACCGAATTTCGTTGATGAATAAGAGTAATGGTAGTTTACTTCTAACTAAAAGTCTATGTAATCCAGGATGGGATAAAATATAAATACTAGTCAGAAACATTCTATAATAAAAAATCACAATCGGAAGTGATCTAGTGCCCTGATGATATGAAATGACATCACGATTAACTACGACTCTAATTACGTTCCTAAAGATATTCACCTCTTCAATAAGAAATCCACACTGATATTTAATCAATATATTTCGATAAATGACAGAACCTTTCTTCCGTCGTATATATTAAAGTAAAATATCATTTGGTTGTCATTGAACTGTTATATAAACCGGAATTATATTCCTCGTGATTTGAAAGTCACTGTTTCATTTGTCAGTGATCTTCCACCAATGGGCTAACAGTATATGTGCAAAAGCAGCCAGTTGCTTGGAAAGTATGTTGAGTTGAGTACTGGTATTAGAAAACCAATCAATCAATCAATCCTCGTGATTGTATGCCCAAATATCAAACTCGTGCAAACACATCCGTTTGTTACACGATCGTAATATAACTCGTTATCAATTTTCAAAAGATTAATGGTGGATACATTTAATTGTTTTAGTTAAATTTATAAATAAAGCAAAATAAGGTTTCTATTAAAAAAGAAGATACCCATTTATATCGGTAACAATAAGACATATCCGCTCTAGTCCATATCCCGAATGCCACATAAACAAGTCGGTTTGGTAAACATTGGTGCCGTTTGTGAGTACTTCATCAAAATATATCCTATCTATGGCAGAACTGGTGACTCTTATCGTGTCTAATTTACTGAAATCATAAAGCCAGCGTAGAGATAAATTTATTTTGTTTCATAACCATTTATTATTTCTCTTACTATGGTAAGTTGTTAATGAGCAGTATCCCGCCGTCTGTGCCAGTCGATCCACACGTATCTGTCTAGCTGTATGTTAGTCACACGTTGACAAACTGCCGGGCGACACATGTTTTCGTTCAAACATTCACGATTGTGTTCTCACATACTTCGCTTGGATCTTTCTATATTGTGTTGGTACTCGGCGATACCACGAATATCTGAGTACATTCGTCCTCACAGAGGGAAACTATAAAACCCAAATATGCTTTAGCTATTTATAGCATGTGCGTTTCCGGTGCTAACTTCTCGCGAGACCATCGACACAGACAGTAGTATCATTCAGTCAATATAGTGGGAGACAATCCAAAACAACCGGCACTATTCAGTAACTGATATACGAAAGACTTGTGAATCGCCAGCAGGGAAATCGTTTTGATATTAAATAAAATGTCGAGTGAGTTAACAATATAAACTCGAATATGTTTTTTTTGGGTCACGAGAGTATACCTAAAATGAGGGTCACATGGTTAGGCCGTTATTTTAGAAAAATAATCGACTATATGTTGCAAAAATGTTCGAAATCTTCATTGCAAAAGAAATATTAAAATTGGAAGACTTTGTTTCTCATTCATGCGAAATCTCTGGAAAACGTAATCAGTCAGATTATATACATGCAAAGTATTATTGTCGAAAGGACAATATTAAAAATGTCTAGTTATGTGTATTATTTCAATCGCTAGTTTGGACATCAAAGTAATAATGTCACCTGACGTAGTTACTCAGCTTAAGTTCTGAAACACAAATTTAGTCCTTCCAAATGAGCAAATATTTAACAACTAAAATAGTCTACTGTCATTCGCTATAACACCATATACATATCGATCATTGAATCACTAATTTACAAATCACACAAACAAGCAAAATGGTCCTCCTCCACACTTACCGAATGTAATTACTTTTGCAAACTCATCCTGAATTACAAAATTAAATTTGTCTTAATTGTGTTTATAGGTATACAATTGAAAACAATTTTCGGAGAAATATGTACTGTTATACGCGAGGCTTTTCGGAAACCCCATTGACTATGAATAAGGCATTGGACATTTTGATAGCTTTTTAGTCCCCTACCGGTCGAAGACCGGTTTGTGGACTATAGGTATGTCTGTCTGAAAGAAACTTGGCATAAACATTCACCATGATAAAACGGCGTGTCGCACACAAACAATACCTAGGCATGCACCTCAAATGTCAATGTCACACTTAGAGGTAAAAGGTCAAAATGAGTATTGTTTGATGGGATTACCTTGTCCGGCCCGCATATCGACTATGCATCATAAGATTTCCAAGACACTTAGCACAAACGTTCAACATGATGAGACGGTGTGGCTTGCTCAAGATCCAGGCCTGAACCTCAAATGTCAAGGTCACACTTAGATGTCAAAGGTTAAATGAGTAATATTTGATAGGACTGTACCATTTCCAGTCCATATTTCAACCATGAATCATAGGATCTCAAAGAAACTTGGCACAAACGTTAACCATGATGAAGCGGCGTGTCGCGCACAAGACCCATGCCTGTACCTCAAATAATAAGGTCACACTTAGTTGTCAAAGGTTAAAATGAGTTCTGTTTGATTGGACTGTACATTAATCGGCTCCCATCTCAATCATGCATCATAGGATCAGATATCTTGCTCAGTTAATCTCAACACCATCACAGACTATGTGCCATTCTTGACCTCTGCATCACAGATTACAGGCATTTGATAGTCCAAAACTACCCAGTCTACTTCTATGACAATCATCTTATAACTGCTCAGATTCCTCAGCACAGTATAGAAGTCTGATACTGCACAGCACAAGTGACACAACCACATGAGCAAGGTGACTTTAGCTCTAAACATACTAACATACTAAGAGTGGTATTAATAGACAAGTTATGACCCTAGCAAACAATTTGGCTACAGATCAGGTCTGACATAATGTACAACCTGATATGAGATCTAAACTGGATAAAACACATATCCAATTTACTGAAAAAATCTAGAAAAATGTTTTACTTGATTTGTTCAAATTGCATTAATTTCTAGAATAACTTATCATGCAAATGTTTAACTGTAATTTGTATTGCTTTCAATAATATATTTATATGTACATCAATTCTTTTCATTTATCTGGTACCAGGTTATGATCAAGGTACATCTTTTATCTAAAATGTACTGTGTGTATTGCTGTTTTTGACCAAAGATGCACATACACTACACAATGTGCTGTCCTCGTCCGGTAGGGGACTTTTGCATTGCATGCATATACGACATTTACTTGTTTAAAAAGCAATATATCAGTATCGAATGTTCATTTTGTTAACCCCCATTAGTATGTGTATGTCTATATACGAGTTTCCGCAAAATATATAATATTGTTGTTGTTTGTGCTTGGCGAAAGTGGTAAGGACTTTTCGATACTCGGTGGTACAACGTATAGTACCTTTATCCTCTCGGGGTGGGGGTAACTTCAAAATCGGTTGTGTATTCGTGCGATAACCTTTTAAAGCATGGGAGTTTATAGAGGTCCCTTCTTCAGGGACAATCGTCAGAGGCTTTTTTTAAGTTTGTATGATGTTTTACAACTCTTTTAACTGTCTGACACCAGCATGTTTCGTGACTCTCTTTTTTAATAAGAGCATACATGTTGTTGTTTTGGAACAGATGTGACTACTTATAAAGCCATGTTGATGAACCAGGAATCTGTAATATTATGTAAGTTACTGTAACAAAATATCCAGTCGCCATGCAATTCATATGTTTATTATTTCACAGAAAATGAAAGAATAGATTGCCACCTAGAAGCTGTTGATACACACGAGTACTTTTAATTCGACTGCCAATAAACGCCTTCACATACACACGACAAAACACGACTTTGTGATTGTTATGTTTGGTGAACTAAGTGAGAACCTTAATTGACATACATAAATTTAAACACACACACTATAAACAATCGACAAACATTAATTTGAATTTATTTCACTGTGGAAAACATAAAAAAGAATAATGTTTTAGTTAAGACCTCAATCAAATAATATAACGCCTAGATTATTTCAAATTACGAACCAGCTTCCGAAAATAATTCATACCAAGAACAGGTTCATATAAAACATGGCACAATCATTTCTTCTTATACCCATTGTTTAAACTTATAATCAGAAGTGGTATCACATGCCTCAATCAGGCAAAGGAATTATTAAAAACAAAAAATAAATCAATTCAATACGAAATGAAACAGTGAGCTTCGTTGCATCTCGTTGTATCTGATTACAGAGATGCCTCTATTAAGTATATGCATACCCACAGTCTTACCAGACTATTCACTGTCCAAATACATGGAATATAACATCAGATGAATCGTATAACAACTATAAATATTGCTCTAAGTAATACTCTATGATATACATTATATACGTTCTTAACATACTTACGTGTTCGAAACAACATATAATGGAAGTACATACGTCTTGTCCACTTTGCACGACACATTCTCGGAATTGGATGGAAGATTGGTGAAGTATGGTTTGTCCTTAAAGCCATACATACAAACAAAGTACAATATAAGTTATTGGTTAAGTGACATACAAGCAAAGACCGACTATCAATACTTTTCGACTTCATTGCGTGCAGTCTTAGTCGGGTTTTCCCTGTTCGCTGCCATATTATCACTAACACAACCACACAGGAATGAAAAAAGTGATCTTGTTCGGCAATGTTTCAATTAGTCACAGTCATAGTTTTCAAGATTCTTATTCGAGTCATTTTAAACTACTTTATCTTATCTAGGTTACGCCGTAATATTACTGACAACTTGACCCTTTGAGAGGGACAACATGACTGATATGAGCATTTTAAAAATAGGCGTTGGAAATTCATTTTAGGTAAAGGGGTTGTATATATCGGTACCGTCGGACAGAATAAAAGTCGAGAGCGGATATATATATATATATCCTGGTGGAAGAGATGGACATAAGATTGAAACTGTGGAAAGTTATTGGTTTGTTGGGGCAAATAGATAATGTGGGTAAATCTCTCGGTAAGAGGAGGAGATAGTAAGTTGGTCTTGTTAGATGGTTGATGTAACAGTATTTGTCCATGTATGTGAAGTAAATACTAAATGTTAGTCACACACATTTGTTTGAAATATTTTGAAGATATTACGCAACGCTACGAGAAGAATGAGAGACATGCGAAGATGGACGAAAGAGAAGTAAAAAATAAGGTTAGAAAAGCTCTCGTTTGATATATCTTGTGAATATCACGCGTAACATAAATTCAGTATAACATGTTAAATGGTAAATAAACTGTATAATATTACGTGGACAATTAATGGCACCTAACTATGTTAATACCGTTGTTGTGAAATATTACGAAAATTACAAACACAAAATATAATCACACAACAATATACATAGGGATAATATGCGTTACAAAATAATTTCTACATATATGCTAGTTAGTTAAGCAAAAGGACACGCGTCAGTTACTAAATGGATTTTTGTAAATTGAAGATCGATAAAGGCTAAGACAAGCCCGTGCATCCGCTCCGTACCGCTGGCCACTTACGGGAGTAATACATGTAGATGTAACGTTCGAAGAGACTATAGACTTATTGATATTCAAGTTTCACGTCTTCACCTATTAATGATATGCTAAATGTAGGATGTCACAGGACACCTATTCAAGACTCAAATATAGAAAGTACATACATTACTAACTGTGGCAGCAGGTGAGTCAAACGTTTTTGCTGAAATAAAAGTAAAAAAAACCCGATAGTGTACGCTAGAATGGGACGGTCAAAGCGAGATGAAAATAGAAATAGGATGAATTGGCAGACATAACAAGTATACTTAGCCTTAAAAAAGGGAAATAGCCAAAATGAAAAAAATAAAAAGTTAAATATTCACTGTTGTGTCAGATTAAATATATGCCAGTATTTGTCCCGATTAAACAGATCAATATAAGTAAACCCTTATTTTGCGGTGCGTTGACAATGTTAACAAGTCGTCTGCTATAATGTCTTTATAAATGCGCTCAATACACACCTTTAACGTAAACTATAAAACACTTGTCCTCAGCAGAATCACCCCTGAAAGTAAAAAACAGAACTGTTCTTCTTTATAGGATGATTGAATGTATTTCATTTGCTCCAGACAAAGCACAGGACGAATATTGCGGCAAGTGTAAATAAATGTCAGTTTAAGCTTCCATGTTATCGGATCCAAATAAGCACGTTTTGTCCCACCTTTTGCAAATCTTCTGACAAAGATTGGTGAATAGTGCAGTCTGACACCGATTAAGTGTATTTTTGAAAGCACAATTCATTAATAACGATTTAGTGCATGTTTAAATACCGGTCGTAAGAACAGTTAACGACTGAGAACTGTTGTATCCAAATCTTCTACAAGTAGCTAGAACGTCATAAACCGTTTACACGTGTTACGTGTTAATGGTAAAACATAGTTTTGAAAACAATACCCAGTGTTGTCCAAGACTCTTGTACAAATGATATGTCCTCCTATTTCGTTTGGCTCTGGTTTCCAGGATACTCTAACTTGTTTTACCCGTTCTCTGTTTAATGTGTCGTCTTTAAAGTGTGTTAGGGTTGTATTTTCGTTTTGAATACCATAGGCGGTAAACTCGGCGATTGTGCTGAAAAGATTTACATACATGTAGTGAGTATGATCCTACAGGTGGGAAAGGGCTATATTTGAGCAAGTCATGCAAAGAGGATCGATTTTTGTTGAATCTTCTACGTCTTTCCTACGTCAAATAATATCCCGTATTATTATTCACATAACTAGCTTACTCTTCTATAATTGTCCAGAATAATAGGAAATATATACGATAAGAACTCTATTTCCTACATCACTACAACATTTTAAATAGAATATATCACGAAGCCGTAAACTCCCAAATAGTCAATAATGTGCTATATAACACAGGAATACAAGTTCGGAAGTGAGTTTTGAACAACAAAAAAAGATACAGAGGCAAACTCAAAGCATTCAACAGTCGGGTTCATTTAACAAGAGGGCCAAGATGGCCTTAAATCGATCACCCGAGTTGTAGTGAATTAGAAGCATTTTTTTAACTGCAACTATCTGTGAATTTTTTATTGGGAGCTAAATGCAACTGCAAGGAATGAATGAACATTGTTTTATGACGCATCGACAGCTAAGTTCATTTAGCGCTAACCACTCGATCACAGCGGATTCTGCAACTGCAAGGAGTGGACACTGTTAAAGAAATAGCTAACCAGTAAAGGCCATTTGTATCTTGGAATCTAACAACAACTTTAATATGAATGGAATTATAAAGTTTTGTCATTTAGCCCCTTTCCTGATGCCGCCATGCTGCTCTGTTATTCAACGAAATCAATATGGCTTTAAATGTTTTTGTAGAGGGTCACTCAAATGTATATGTTAGACATTTTAATTCATGAAATGGCCTCTACTTTGCAAGGAGTTTAACAAAATAACACGTTCGTATATGTATAAGACTTATATTGAACAGCCACCTTATTCAGCAATACAAATATGACTCCCTAGTTGTTAGTTGACGAAGACCAATTTTGCTGTAATAATTTAAAATCTTAAATTCGTGCTAACCACATTTCTAGTAGTGATGTATCTGTTGATGAGTTCTTACTTCAACTAACAAGAATATTGATGAGATGTTCAAAACTGTACAGGTATATTATTATCTGTCATTGTTCTTCGTCTACTGTTAGTCACTTATACAAATGTTTAACATGCAGCTTAAATATATATTTGGTCAGTCAAATTAAGTATAGCGCTTTTCATGTGATATTTTTAGGCTCGCAGCAAATTCACTGATTCAAAGTTATTCGAAAAACGAATTATTTACGTTAATGTTTTTGTAAAAGTGTTATGGTTATTTATGAAATCAGGCTTTTACGACATTACATAGATATTGTTATTGTTTATTTATATGTATTCCACAGCGCCGACCGTTTTGTTGGCACGAAACTTCCAACAGTCCAACTAGTAATGTCCCGAATGTCATTGTAAATACAAATAAGGCCACAGAAGCTTTACATAATAGTCGAGATTTTAAAAGAACAATCTTCTTAGAGTATATTATAACTACAGCACTGAAAATAGCATCACAATAAATAAGCTTTATTTCCCAAGAATCATTGCTCTGCCTTGACATACCGATGGTAGAAGAAGCAGCGTTATTGTTAGGTACGAGTCATCACAAGTATAACTGTACACCTACAGGAAAGACTGAAAGGATAATTCTTGCTCCAACCACGGCATTCTCTCTTACATGTTGTTAACTCAATCGGTCGGTGAAAGTGTTCTTCAAATTCAAACAATATAGCTCATTTTAGTTTGCCATTTGCATCAACGCAAAATAAAATTAGCTAAATTGTTTGCTTCATTTGTCTTTTAAAGCAGGTCAGTTTGCATGTGCCAATAAGAAGGTTTTTAATGTTGTAAAGCTGTTGAACGTTTACAATAATTCGGTTATTGATCAGCATGGTTTAAGGCTATGTGGAGTTGAATTCGTATTTCCGAATGCTTTTAAAAGCACTCATTAGTCTACGCATAATCCATACGAATGCTACGTGTTTAAACGCTTAGGGAAATGATTATAGTCGCTTTTTTGCAAATAAGTTTTCAAATATTTGCATTTCCCTGCAAAAGTGCAAGCGTTAGAATACTGCTTTAATATAAAAGTATAATTTGACAGAAACGTTTGAATTACTTACGTATTCGTATAGGCTTCTGCATAAACTATCGCCGACCAGACAGCCCCAACGAACACTACAAACTCGTGGTTATTATCAAGTGTAGGCCGAATAAACTGCGGAGTCTCCAAGTGATCTTCTATTTGGACGAGAAACTAAAAATATCATACAAAATTATATTAGACATTTTTCCTACGAATCATCAATCTGTTATGGTGTGCGAACACCAAGCGTAATGTCTTTACACCACGAATAGAAAAATATCTGGCCATGCTTCTTTGGTAAAGGATTTAAGGATGTACTGAACTGAAAAGTGGATTTTTCATAATATTTAACTTTTGTTGTAATATTGTTTTTTTTAAAGTTGGATATATGTTAAATTAAAAAAACACACAAAAAAAGGTATGGTAGTGGGCTTTTTTTTGCTAGATTAATTTATAAAAGTCTTATGATGAGCTTTTTTTTTGCTATTTCAGCCCATGAAAAAGAAAAGTTTTCACGCAATTTGCCGATATTTGAAAGATGATATGCTAATTGTTTATATTCTTGTGGTATAAATCTCATTCTGAAATTATTTTATCCATATCTTTGGAAGTTCATGAGATACGTTGTAGTTAAAGCTAAAAAATAGACACTAATGAAAACCCATATTTGTCAGGTTTAAGAATAGACAATTTCAAAACTTCGAAATAAAAAAAAACATATTTATAATATTTAACTTTTTCTAAAACTAAAAAAAGTTATTTCACTTACTATTATTTAAAGTTGCAAGATACCATAACATGACAAAAACCTAGTTATACTTCAATAAATATCAAGATGTAATCTCATCAGTGGTTTAAAAGTATATTTGTACTTAATCTCACGATTGGCACACTAATTGGAGTGCACATATACCCCAAATGTATCGCATACTGCAACCTTGATATACGGATGATGTTTTACATGTTCTTTAACCACACATTCATGTATTTTAAACTTTGACGTATTTATGCTCCAGACAGCAGGGGGTTTTCTATAATCGTTTAACATTTTCGTTTATTACACCCACTAGTATATTATCACTCGCCAGTAGTTAAAAGCAATATTTAATGATAGCAATGTATCTGCTATGAAAATAAGTTCACCATAAACACCAGCGTTAATTGATGACAATTTGACCCGAGAATATTTTTAAAAAAACCAAATCTGACATCCGTAGTTCAATATTGAACCAATAAATGTATCGAAGAGTTGCAGTGCTTCCTTTAGAGTTAACTCGCATTGTCGTAGGTGGATATTAACATCGTTCGAGACTCTGACAGAAATATACTGTTGGTTTTAAAATAAAGGAACCCGTTATAATTAAAAACAACACCGAAGTAATTGAAATCGTTGACAATATCTAGTGCTTTGCCGTTATAGTACCAACTGTGATTTATTGGAGTTTTACCTCGTTTTCGAAAGACAATTATTTCAGTTTTCTCAGTATAAACCGATAGGTTCCACGTTTCGCAATATATTTTAAGACGGTCAAAGAAAGTTGACGATCCTGTGGGTTATAATTTAATAGAACCATATCGTCAGAGGAAAGCAGCAATATTAGAGTAATATCGTCTAGCGTGTTTGTTTGGAGTTTAACGCCGTTTTAACAGCTTTGGTCATATCACGGCGGTCAGTGCACCTACCCATGTTTTCCTGGCTTACCCACACCAGTCCCAAAGTCATAACCTGCTCAAAACGCGATTCGAAACGGGGACTTTGGTACGAATGACATGCACTCTACCACTGCCCCATATGTATTCCACTAGAGCGATTTTAAATGGCCCTATCTTCTTCTATGATAGATGGAATTATTTAGGACTATCAAGCTTAGCCAAACGTGTTTTAGTTTTCATTCTGAATGAAGACATTCTACTCTACGTAGAAAGGCGAAGAAAAGGCTCGAAACCTACGCATATTCAGTTTTGTGATAAACACCAAGTACATATTTTGAAAATTAATGGAATTTATTAATGCAATAAATTAATGCACTGACAAAGAAAACAGGAATATTCGATCTATTGAACATTGTGTGTTTTGTCTTCAGCTTTCAGATGAGAACAAACTTTGTGCAGTGGGATGGTTTACAGTAGTAAGTATTCAGACATTTTATTCGATAAATCAGCCGTTCTGCGAAAAAACCAACATTTTTGACTCTGCGTAAAATATCGACCCGGATCAGCCTAAACATCCCGCGCAGGCTATACCGGACAGACAATTTTCGCCTCCTGTGGATTTTCTGTTTCAGGAATCATTACTCTATACCTCTTTCCCACTGAGACATGCTGATCTGGCCGATACATTACGCAGAGGCCATAATGTTGGTTTCTCGCAAGCTGATCTGGGTCGATACATTACGCAGAGGCCATTATGTTGGTTTCTCGCAAGCTGATCTGGGTCGATACATTACGCAGAGGCCATAATGTTGGTTTCTCGCAAGCTGATCTGGGTCGATACATTACGCAGAGGCCATAATGTTGGTTTCTCGCAAGCTGATCT